>JAGDQP010006206.1:481-25941 GCA_022664845.1 Lepisma saccharinum | reverse complement strand
AACATTGTTTTTCTGCGTTGTAAAAATATTTTAACATAGGAACATGTTCAAGATAATGTTTATATACACTAGCACAAAGTAAGTGTTTCTAGATCACAGGTAAAGCAATGATTTTGGCTACAGCAGTTCCTTTTAAAAGGGGACGTTTACTCGTTCTTCCTTAAAAGGAACTTGCATTCGTTCACGTTCCATGTATTTTGCAAAAGGAACTTGTTTCAACGGAACGTTCAAAAAATTTTCATTCTCGGGAACATGTTCCTATGAACTCGTTCCTTCCCATGTCTCCTAATCTATATAAATATAAAAACGAATGTGTCCATGTTGGTACTTTCATCACGTCAAAACAGCTTGACCAATTGGAATGATTTTTCGCACATGATCAGATAATGGACCTATGTGGGAAGTTATCATATCAGTTGTCAACTTGGGTACAAAAGTCCCGCCTCCACAAAAAAAAAAAAACATTTTCCACACCGTTTGACCTACAGATACGAAATTTGGCAGAAAGGTGTATTATCAAGAGTAGTTTAAGAAAATATTAAAACATTTTGAAAAAGTCGCCATCTTGGACTCAAAATGGCTGCCCAGAAACAATTTTCCACGCCGTTCGAGCTAGAGGAATCAGATTTCGTATGAAAGTGTACCATCACGAGTAGGTCACGATAATATAAGAAAACGTTAAAAAAACAGGGTCATCTTAATCCAAAATGGTCGCCCAAAAACGCATTTTCCAAACCACTGGAGAGAAACGAAATTTGGTATGAAGGTGTACAATAACCAGTAAGTTACAATAAATGTAAAACTCCCCCATAGAAGTGCAGCCCCCGGGGGATATGGGACAGATCTTCACCATGGGGGCACAGCCCTTTAAAGAGTCTGATTACGATAAAGGGAGCGCACTCCGCCACGGGGAAGCGAGTATTAATGATAGTCCCGATAACTGTTACCAACATATTTTATTCACCTCGCACCAACAGGTGTGCAAATCAGCTAGTAATATAGTATTTGCAATGTTCCGACAGGAACCTGGAGCAAATAAGTTCATATCGTAAAGCGAATCCGGTGACAATGCGTCTATAGTAAAACATGCTATGAAGGGAGGTTTTGGCAGCTGTTTAGCCATCCTTATACTAAGTTCATTTTGAAAACAAGGTTATAAAATGAAGAAATTTCTTGATTATGAATCTATAAACATAATTATCCTTTACACAACTGTTGGTTTTTGGAGGAAGATTCCCTGATAACCAGGTAGATTTTGAAAGAAAACATAACCTTTTCTTTGAACGGTTCCTGCACGTCTCCAAATTATTTCATGCCGTATTGGTTTATGGCCCGTTTCAAAGCCTACAGACAACCAATTGAAATAATAGTTACACAATAAGTTAATATGTATCAAGCCCTACGGTTAAAGGTCTTTTGTACTGTACGTTCGTTTCCAGCGAATTATTTCAAACCCTCAAGTCTGTTTCACCCTGCTGCAGACACAAACACATCCGCAGGTGGTGAGTTCTTAACCCAGCGATTCACAACCAGAGTTCCACGACGGAACCATAGGGTTCCTCAATGCAGTGTTAAGGGTTCCACGAAAATCAGTATTCAAAACATAGGAATTATTTTGTTGGTTCATCTACTGTATATATTTCGCTTTGGACTAGATTAAAATATCATGTGCCAGATAGCCGGGGTTCCCCAAAGTTTTGTTAAATGTTTCTGGAGTTCCCCGAGATGAAAAAGGTTGGGAAATACTGCCTTAATCTTTTATTATCTTTGTAGGTGCTTCAAGAGTACTTTACTTTAGACTGTGAACGTTATGGTACATACTCACATCAGTAGACTAATTTTGTAGGCTGTTTTTTTCGTAATTATATAGAGAAGCTTTGTATACGACGTAATGATGGAACGAAATGCTATTTGATTTTCAGATAAATGTAAATATTATATAATTAAAGACTATATTATTCCTATCGCTTCGCCTTGTGCAACCAGTATCTCATCAACAGGGCGTTGAAACTCTTCAATGTTATTTTAAGGACCGCAACCTCCAGAAGATTGAGAAACACTGTTATAGACTATATAGAACCGTCGAAAGGTGGCCGAAATCGTCTAAGATACTATGATTACAGACAGGTAGACAAACCTAAATGAAAAGCGGCATCTAAAAAAAGATTGCTACAAAGTTTGGTGATTTAATTCTACACTTTCCGAGAATGTATTTGTACTAATTATACTAATTCCTGGGTTCCGCTCTAGCTGAAGAATAAGCCAATCAACTTCCGTATTTAGATGTCTTTCAAATATGTCTTTAAATTAAAACAAAAAAAAACAAAAAAACTTACTTTCAGCGTCAGTCTTCAAAGCGTAAACATCACGCCCAAAAAAGGGTGAAAGTGACTGATCTGATAGATGAGTTAATATTCGAAAGATTTTTCTTTTAAAAATCGTGGGAAGTAAAACAGTACTAAAAGGAGAACTTTCCCAAACCTTTGTTTTTTTATCCACCGCTTCTTACATCTATAAACTTCGCAACTCTGTAAACGATTCCTATTGGAAAGTTGTGTTTGTTTTGAACGAAGCATGTGAAACAAACGAGAGGCGAGACATCTTCAATGTTGTAAACACGAATTTTCCCAACGCTCAAGATAGACTCGTCGCTGTTTTCATGATCTTTCTTTCTTTTTTACGCGAAATCAGAAAATGTCGAAAGTGTTTGAAGATTACGGGAAGTTCATGTTGGACATGCGAATAGGTTTCATAGGAGGTAGGTGTCATGATGAACGGTGCGTGCAACATGTGGTCAGTTTCAATGCCTTTTGTAATTTAATATCTCTGCTTTGAGGAATGCGTCTGAGTTTGCGAGCAGGAGCATGCATTAGAGACATGGATATGTATCAGTTTGCTATTATTATTGAGAATGAACGTTTAACTGAACTTAATTATATTAAGGATACTCTAAAGCAACGATCTCCATCAAAATATGGCAGCACTATCTCCGTATATGTCTAATGTACAAGGTAAACAAAAATGTTTTTCCCGTTTTGACGTCCCATTTATCATGCGCTCACAGAGAGGAAACGAAATGGCGCACGTGCCTGCCAAGCGATCGAGAGATCGAGCGTGCCTAGAAGTCTGACCATCGACCTTCATTAATACAGGCACGATGCCCACACCTCACACACAGCAGTCACAGCTCGTCCAGTATAAAAGAGAATTGGAGATATCGACGCAGTTTGTTCGCGTGCCTTTGATGTATGACTTTAAAGTGCTGCCGCATCAAGTCGCTACATATGCCAGGCATTTGGTGAGAATGCCGTGAACGAACGCACCGCCAGGCATTGGTTCCAGAAATTCCGTTCGGGAGATGTGAGTCTTACTGATGAACCTCACAGTGGACGACCACGTGTGTTGGATGACGAGGCCCTGAAAGCAGCCATCGAGGAAGACAGTGGTCTAACGTGTGATGAACTTGCAGAAAGGTTCCATATTTCCGCTGAAACAGCCAGACTGCACCTGCAAGGGATAGGTTAAGCAAGTGGGTACCCCACACATTGTCGGAACCAACAAAGAACAACGAGTGACAGCCTGTTTGTCCTTGCTCACTCGGCACCTGAAAACAACCATATTTGATCGCTTGCTCACTGGTGACGAAAAGTGGGTCCTCTATGATACTCTTAAGTGTGCCAGACATTGGTTGTCGCCACGTGAACCTGTACCTCACACTCAAGACCACTTCTGCACCCATGAAAGGTTATGCTCTCTGTACGGTAGACTTGTCGCCAAGTGGTGCATTACGAGCTCCTTGCACCTGGTCAAACTATCTCTGCTGACCTCTACTCACAGCAGTTGCAAAGGGTGCACCGTACATTGCGGCAGAAGGAGCCGGCATTGGTGAATCGCAAGTGTGTGCTGTTCCTCCACGACAACGTCAAGCCACATGTGGCAAAGAGGACCCTGGATACCCTTCAGCAACTTAGCTGGTAGACACTGTGCCATGCACCATATTTACCGGACCTTGCACCAACAGATTACCTCCTGTTTCATTCCCTCGACAATCACTTCCGTGGGAGATCCTTCGCCAATGACGGAGACGCGCGGAACGCATTCACGGACTTCTTTGCCTCGAAGACAGTTGACTTTTATCACCAGAGTATCGTTCAGCTGCAGGAACGTTGGCAAAAGGTGTTGGATGCTGATGGAGCTTACTTCGAAACCTAAAGGTACATACAGGAACTTATCTGTTGATGAATGGCTTATTCATAACACGTTTCTTACAGTGGAAAACATTAAATTTTCTAATTTAGGCTTTTGAAAGAGACCGCTCATTTTATCATTGACTGAGTGTACCAGTTATTGACCCTTTTAGACCACTGTCGTTTTGAAACTCGAACTGCAGATCTATTCAAGCTTTATTTTTCTGTTCATGGCTAACTGTAAACTCTTAGATCTGCATTCCCGAAATTAATTTTACAGTGAAACAATAAAAACGTAGAACATGTAATTTTTTATCAATTATTTTTCTTCAAAACAGCAAAATGATCAATCAATTCTTGGCACCCTTCATGCCTGGTTATTGGCACTTACGTTCACTATTACGTTTTTGAGAATTTAAGACATGCACTGCTAAGACCAGTAGTTGGCACCCCTGCTTAATATTTGTTTCTGTGAAGTAATTTGTGTAGCCCCTATAGTAGTTTGAGTAATTTACAATATGATGCACCTTACAATGACCTCATAATAGCAATAAATTACTAGAGGAAAATAAAATTAAAGTCCCTAACTTATGTGCTTAGATTTTGATAGATTAAATTTGTAACATAACGAAGCTTTCTTGAAAGACGACCAATAACAAAAATTATGTTTTTCTTGTGCAGAAGTCATCTAAGAAACAATAAGCAACGTGTCGAGGCTACAGTTTTGCCAAATTATTTTCGACCTTAATTAAGTAAAGAAAAAGTCCTGGGAGGGTCAAAAACTGGGCAGTGTAAAAGACACACGAGGGAAAAGTTAATCTCATTTGTGCACTTCCAGTTTAATTCAAAAGGAACGAAGTTCATTTTCAGTTCTAAGACAATACGTGTTTTACGCTTGTTATCGCTGTATGAACTTACGATATCTGAACTCTTGATCTGCACAAAGTAAAATGAATATTATTGAAGGGATGCATTACTAGGGTGCGTAATCCAATATATGCATAATTCAAGTATTAAGACAAATAAAAACTGATCACACGGCGACAAGATGTGTCAGAAACTGAGAGCTAAAACTTTGGTTCATTTTCTGTTATACCAAAAATGGGGATAAAAACTTACCTTTTTGTCTAGCTTTCAATACTAATTAGCGTTCCAGTATCGTTAAGTACAGTTCATTGGTTGGCTGCACTCATTCGGGTGTACAAAAGATGCTCTTAGTATGTGAATAGAAGAAGACTTCCTCGGGAAAGCAAGCCGGCAAATTCTTTTAATAAAAAAGGACAAGTTAATGTCATTTAAACTGACCTAGCGAAGGCACTCATTCCCCTCAATATATCCCGGCATATTATTGGATAAATTAAAACAATTTGGAGTTAATGCAACATTGATGAAATTATTCGCTAGTTATTTGAGACGTAGAACCCAGTGTACTGCTTTTAATGGTGTGTTATACCATACTATCAAGTTCGATCAGGTATACCACAAGGTTCTCACTTAGGCTCCTTCTTTTTCTTAGTATTCATAAATGATCTTCTATCCGTATTAAAGCATTTCTTTTCTCTGTTATTTGCTGACTATGTTAAAATTCTTTCGGAAATAAAAACGATGATTGTCAACATCTTCAATCGGATCTTAATGTACTCAGCAAGTGGTGTGATAATATGCATTTGAAGGAAAAAGTGCAAAATTGTTAGTTTTAGAAATTAGAAGACAAAGTCTAGAAAGGGCGTCTGAAGTTAATGAGCATAATTTTCTCGCTCAATCTGTCATTTAAGAAGCATATTGATTCATTATTAAGAAGAGCTTATACAACATTGGGTTTCATAAGGCTTAATTCTATACTTAATTTCTCAGTTCAGACTTCACTAAGATCATTATGTCTCATTGTCAGTGAGATCTATTTTTAGAATATGGTAGTTTTAAATGATCACCGCATCAAAAAACATACGAAACAGAAATTGAAAATATTTTTTAAAAAACTTCTTAAACTGATCTGTTTTAAATACAAAAGAAATGAAGTACACAATGTCACTTATGATAATTTATGTAAAAATATTTAATGTAACAAAACTCAAGAATAGGCGAGATCTAACCGGCGTTATAATATTGCATAACATTTTAAATGAGGTATTGATTGTAACTATCTGGTTGTTAATTTATGTTTTTATGTTTCAAGAAGAAGAGAAATATGATGTACATAAATTCTATTTTACCTCTATTTATCGCAGGGGTTCAAAGGATAGATAGTGTACATACATTTTCCCATTTGCTTCGTGCTCAGAGATGATACGATTACCGCCGAGAAGACCGGCGTTCTATATTCCCGATGACGACTCGAAGTTTTTTTTCTTTTTCTAACAAGTTTTCTTTTCCTTATTGCTAGGTACAGTAGAATTTCGGGACTCGCGAATTCGCGAAAATTTTAAACACTTAAGAAATAGCATGGAGTAAATAGATGGTTGTTTGCACTTTGTAATGCCTAAACAATCAGGAAATATAATTTGTCTTCAGAAACCTATAATCGGATTGCCGTAGCACAGATAATGTTAGAATGTAGTACACTTTATTGAAGGCAGCAATTTTGCGAACATTGTTTGCCATCTAGCGGGAAAATACGAACTACATTATCACAAAACCATTCATTGTGTGCACTTGACGGTATTCGTGGTGAAAAGATTTGTGAAAATAAGTAGAATATGTGAGATATCACGCTACCGTAAATCTCGCTATCGGAAAAAGTAAAGCATAGTTTTAAATGCAGCCTGTGAGAGATTATTTCAAGGTTATCTTGTGTGCTGCTCAACTATTGAACAAATCTGACCACTACAAATTTGGAACTGTATTCATCATATACCTATGAAAATTGAGCTGAATGGTTAAGAAAGAAATTCCTTCATTTCTGTTAACACGCCTAAATGTATACGTAGATGAAATAATTGGAGATCACCAATGTGGATTTAGAAGAAATAGATCCACGTTGGACCAGATTTTTGCTTTGAGACAAATTTTGGAGAAGAAATGGGAATACAATGGGACGGTTCATCAGCTATTCATTGATTTTACGAAAGTATATGATTCTATCAAAAGGGACAAGTTATACAGTATCCTGATACGATTTGGAATTCCTAAAAAATTGGTGCAACTAGTGAAGATGTGTCTCAGCGACCCCATAAGCAGAGTACGGATAGGTAATAATATGTCAGATAGTTCCAAGATTCGCAACGGATTGAAACAAGGCGATGCCTTGTCCCCACTACTGTTTAACTTCGCGTTAGAATATGCGATTTTAAAAATGAACGGAGACAAAAAGGGACTATCATTGAATGGTTTGAATCAACTGTTTGTATACGCGGATGATGTAGATTTAATAGGGGACGATATAGATGCACTACAAAGCAACACCGATGTCTTAGTAGAAGCGTGCGATGAGATAGGTCTACAGGTAAACATAGATAAAACAAAATACATGATAACAAGCCGAAGCACAGGGAATGAAGGTATTAAAAACATAAGAATTAGGGATGAGGTAATAGAGAAAGTAAACAAATTTAAATACTTGGGAGCATACGTAACAAGCAAAAATGAGGTCACGGAAGAAATAAAAAGTCGCTTCTATTCAGTCCAAAAACTTCTAACATCGCGATTAATATCAAGGAAATTGAAATTAAAAATATACAGAACGGTTATTCTGCCGGTAATACTTTACGGTTGCGAAAGTTGGAGTACGACCCTAGCAGATGAACATAAATTACGTGTATTTGAAAATAAGGTTTTGAGAAAGATATATGGGCCGAAACGGGACGAGATGACTGGAGAGTGGAGGAGACTGCATAATGAAGAACTCCACGGACTGTACGATTCACCAGATGTTGTAAAAATAATGAAATCGAGACGACTAAGGTGGGCAGGGCATGTAGCTCGGATGGGGGAAAAACGAAGATTATATTCTATCCTGGTTAAAAGGCCCAATGGAAAGAGGCCATTGGGAAGACCGAGACGTCGTTGGGAGGACAATATTAGAAGAGATCTTCGAGAAGTAGGTGTTCGTGATGAAAACTGGCTTGATACTGCCCAGGATAGAATCCAATGGCGAACGTTTGTTACTGCGGCGATGAACTTGCGAGTTCCACAAGCCATAGAGTTAGTTAGTTAGTTGGACATGAATTTATGAAAATTTTGATACACGTTTTTACACATGTGTAAAAAGCATGTGAAAGAGATGCTTCTTTTTTTTTAGGTTTTTATCACCATGCATTAGTGCAAGGTTTATGTCTAAAGTTTCAAATCGATATTCAATACAATTATTTATTCTTAGTTGTTCAAGAAACGTACCATTGTACTCACGAAATTTTACCTTCTACTGACGATTTTTTAACATTTTTCTCACGACATTTAAACACCTTTATTCACGAAATTCTTCTGTCTCTACTTATTACTATGGAAATGGGTTACAAAAGGCAGGTTAGACTTATTTTCATTATACGTATTTTCATCATTCAATACTGTTCACAGAAATAGGTTACAAAGTCAGGCTAGTTTCTTTTAAGGCGATTCACATCATGTTTAATACAAATCATTTGCTGCGATGGTCACCGACTTACTCTCCCGAGATGAACTTAACAAGTGCGCTTTCTTTCATACTGTCGATAATGACCGAAGACTACAGTACGAATGAAGTACTGTTCTTGTAAATTCGATTTCCTTAGTTTCCGTATTTTGGTTACGGTAGTATGAAATTATTTCAAATTCACAATATTGATACTTCTACTTTCGTTACAATGATCAAGTTGCTAATAGAAAGTGGAATGCATAATGTGGCATACTTGTTTCTCAACTCCTTTTTAGTTTTTTTTCCCCCTATCTTATGATTCCTTTTCCACACGATGAAGTCACAGGCTCTACAACGATTGTATATTTTCTTTTTCTTCTTCTTTTTCTCTTGAATATCGACGCTTTGAATCATGGGAATCCAATGATAGCGATTTTCTCCTCAGCCAGTATGAACACGGACAGGAAGAAATGAAAGGTAATTGTAGACTACGTGCTTCGATTCAAGATTGTCACGAACTGTATGTTGTGGTTTAAAGAGTGCACGATCTCACGACTTGAAAACAATGCCAAACAATTGACGGAGCGTTGTCATTATGCAGATATCGTTCTCTTTTTGATAACGATAGGCAAAAACAAGCGGCGAGTGTTATTTAGACGGAGTACAACGACTTTGTTCGTGAAAAAAAAGTACCTTGTTCATTTATAAAGACATTCTTGTCCAGATTAAAGATTACGTTTGAAGTGATTATTACTTGCGAGTAAAATTGTATATCTGATACACTGTGGTCTTAGAATAATAAAGGGTTTCTTTGAAGCTCAGATGATAGTAGGTAGCACTTCCTTTTAATACGATAAGCTAAGCTATAAGTTAGAACTCTCTTTAGTTATAGTGTAAAAGAGTTAGTTATTTTTCCCAAACTTAACTTCCTTGTATGTTTCATAATTGCAGAACGCATGCTACTAATACATGTTTTCTTCGCCAGTCGCAACAAAAATTAATTGGCAAAAATTTAGGAAAATGACATTGGTATAGGCAAAAATTATTCTTCTCCCATGCATGAACCCCTTATACCTTCAGGTACTTTCATTCATGGTTATTGCCCGTATTCAAATTCCATCTTTAACACCTCTTCCATCTGCTTACGTAACCCGGCGGTATAACTCTTTCGCCTTTTCCGAAAACTAACTGAAAATGTTCTTTTCTCACTGCAGAGCAATTTTTCCACGAGGAAAGATTTGTATTCTGCGTAGTTTACGCGTTGAATAGTCCCGATTATGCGCCGGTCTGCTTGGCCATGTTTCGCTAATAGCGGATCAGGATTTGGGTAGCACTATTCAGAATAGATACGGGAACCAGGCACGTAACCAGAAGTTAGTTTGGGGGAATCTTGGTGTGAAATTTACGTAAAAACATAAATTGTTGCCAACAATGATGCTAATTTCACAAAAAAAATCTGAATTTAGGGGCGCGGACCCCCAGGACCTCTCCGCTCTGCATACGTCCCTGACGGGAACTTAATTTCTGAGTGATAATTATAACTTTAATCGCATTGTAATAACTTCGCATGTACGTACGAAAGAAGAACGCA
This sequence comes from Lepisma saccharinum, assembly GCA_022664845.1. Classification (NCBI taxonomy): domain Eukaryota; kingdom Metazoa; phylum Arthropoda; class Insecta; order Zygentoma; family Lepismatidae; genus Lepisma; species Lepisma saccharinum. The sequence continues at coordinate 15,614 of JAGDQP010006206.1, read as the reverse complement.
TTCGTTTAAAACAATACATATGATAGCAGTGGGAACGCATGCTCCATATCTCTTAAAGGTACATTACATTAAGTATATTACACGCGAGTCCATAATGCTTCTCAGTGATTTGATCTTTTGTTGAGCTCGTCTATATTTAAGCTTTGTTTCCTTGAGTTTCTTTCCTATCTCCCGAGAGGCATGTACAGTCTTTGATGTGAAATGCCCCCACAAGTAGATTGGACGCTCTATCCCAATTGCCTGGCGAACCCGCTCTCCTGACCTCTCCCTCTCTATCACTACCTCTGGGGACATGTCAAATTGATCTTGTACGAGACGCCAGTCCTTGCCTTGCCTACGTTAAACGAACGCATTCAAGCAGTGTTCACACACACTAAAAATATTCCCGATTTGAGCGACTCCATGCAGCGACGTGCCGTTGCCTGTCTTCGACTTCGAACATTTTTATAGTGTCACATGTGCAGTGATACTACAGTGTATGCAATTACATGATACCAACAATGTCTCTGTGTTATATTTGTACACAAGACGTACATATTCATCGTCATACATGTTCAGAGCCATCTAGCTGGCAAACTATCAACTTTCGGCTTATGCTTCACATAAACATATTTCATCTATATGATCCAAAGAATCACCTCACGCAATAGATCCAATTTATTCTGGGACACCCTGTATTGTTACCCCACCTGTAAAATTGTGTGCCCGTCCTTAATCTAGTTCTGGCTACGGACCTGTGTCATAAGGAAACCCTCTATTAACAAAAATAATAGTATCAAAGAAAATCACAACGAATACAAGTAAAACAAAGCTTTAGATATAAAAAAGTAAACTGTCTCAGTGGTAGCTTACTGCTTGTGGTCAGAGGTCCTTCTTCCGAAACTGGGTCTAGCCGCGCTGGCTGAAGATTTTCCGTCATTTTTCCCTGCCATGCCACGTAGAACAGTTCAGCTCAGCCAGAGGAAGGAACTCGAAGAATAATTTACAACACGCAACTGATTTTTTAACCAGGTTTTCCATTTACAACATACTGAAGTTTCTCAAAGTAGTACTAGTGCTTGATTTCGAAGTCAACGGGTGATGCTTGATTTCGATTATGCGTGAACACGAAGAGAAAAATAAAAAAAAAAAAAAATTTTCTTCCGTTTAGTAGGAAGATATTGATTGTTCTAGTTTTACGGAATCTTGAGTTGTTTTAGAGGATATCAATGGTAAATTAAGTAGGATACATAATATTCTTTAAATTTTACTTTCTCCATACTTGTAGGAAACTGTAGGCTACATTTCTAAATTGAGTAAATTGAAAACTTCGCGACAGCCTACTTAAATTTGACGTCTCCAAACCTTACTTTACACTCCCTTTAATATTTTAAAATAGCATGTTACACTATTTTAGGAGAGTCATACCAAAAGTTTCTTGTATCAGTACTTCATCTTCAGAGCAGAAGGCGAAGACATGTTATTTTTCAACTTTGGATATATATCCTGCGGTGCTGCAACATTTTTACCTTGCAGTCTCTGTTGCAAAATTCAGTCAAAGAAACATGATTTGGAACTAAACTAGGTAAACCCGCCCACACATTTAGGAAAAACATGCTGGCCTTGTGCCACCACCGTGGCATGCAAATTTTCCTCTAGCCATACGTGTTGGCGTTTGAACCTGTCCTGCAGTGATATGGAGCATCACTATTAAGTGGGATGCATTAGGTACTGAACACACTTTTATGACACCTCCTGTAATCCCTCGGATGCACGAAAAATGTACCTTTTCATTATTTATATCTTCAGAGCAATCTAATAGGTAATCTATAAACTTTTGACCTGTATCAGATGAGCATATTTTGTCTATATGAGCCACAGAATCACCTCCCGCAATAGTTACAACTTATTCTGGAGCACCCTGTACATATACCTTTTTCTAATTAACCCATGTACTCTTGTATCTTTACCCAGCAAAAATTAGTAAAAGAACAATACTATTGTTTTAGAAATAGAATACACCCATTTCTGTTTGCGTTTAAAGTAAGAAAACATAATGTAATACTTTATTATAAACTACATCATTATGTATTTCCCTTCCACTTAAATGTTATCAGTAACCAAAATTGCCCAATCAAATAATTTGCAGGAATCTTCTCCATAATAATAAAATATTTCATACTTTTACATTTTGCTTTCCTTGTCTCTGTTCTTAATGCCTACCCTTATTTTTCTATTCATCTAGCATGATTTGTTGACTTTGACTCGCACTTAGTCTACCTTTTTTTATATATAGAACGAATTGTAGATATACCAGTTTTGATCGTGAATTCCAGCTCTTAGACTACATTTAGGAGTCTTCAAAATTTCACCCGCGGAATGTAGAAGCCCTAATAATAGTTTTGCTTAAAACAAGACAGAAAACAAACTGTAAAGAAAGCATGACTACTTTTCTCGACACGTTTTTTAAATGTCTTCCCTACCGAATATCTTATCGTTGTATAAAGAAAGAAACCAAACTTTTAAATATTGGATAAATTTTTAATGTTCACTACTTAGCGAAACCTGTCTCCTTCAGAGCACCCCCTTCCACTGTGCAAACACCGCTCTCGGCGTTTCTTCCTGTTCTGAAATGCCTGCTGGAACTTCAGTTTTGGAATGGCCTGGCCTGGAGGACCTGTAGCGATTTCTCCATCATTTCCTCTATGCTCTGGAAAATGCCACTGTTGGGGTTGATTTCAACTTAGGGAAGTGGAAGAAGTCGGCTGGTGCCGGATCAGTGGAGTAGGCCGGTTTTGGGACGACAGGTGGCTGGTGCTTTATCAAAATCTCCTGAACAACGAGTGACGAATAGGAATGGGTGATTATCGTGATGCACCTTACAGGACTTCTGCCAGATTTCTGGCTTCCTGTACCGGATAGCTGCATGACTTTAACGTAGAATGCTACATGGATTGTGGAGCCACGTTGAACAAACCCTGAATGAACGATCCCCTGCCACTCAAAGACTACGATTAATATAATTTTAGCATTGGATTTACTCATTCGTGCTTTTCTGGACGGTGATGAGGATTGTCCAATCCACCATGATGATTGGACCTTCGTTTCCATATCACGTTTTATCACCAGTGATCACAGCTTTAGGATATTTGAGTCAGCATTCACTTGTCGTAACAATTCTATAGGTCCTGACATTGTCCTCCTTTTGTTCGGACGTGGCAGAAACATTAGCTGCCACACGTCGCATCTTCAATTTTACCGTCAAAATCGTGTAACACGAACTTTGTTAATGCCTAGTTCAGTTCAGCAGCTAACGTGCTGTTATATGACGGTTTAGACGGATGACTTCTCGCACCCTTTTCACGTGATCGATGTCGGTAGATGTGAACGGCAGTCTGGCTTTCACGTCTTCGGTAGAGGTTCGACCTGATTTGAAAAGTTTGAACCATTTGTAACATTGTATTTGAGTAAAACATTTCTTACTATAGGCATCATCCAACATGTCGAAGGTTTCTGTGAAAGTTTTGTGCAATTTGACATAGCATTTAACAGATACTCGATTTTCCAGTACATTTTCATCAATTATAGTTGAGACTGATGAGCATGCAGAAGCCCGACTTTATTTGTCTTTCCACATTTTTATGGCTTCAATATGGTATATCGTTTTCTCCTGCCTTGGAAGCCCACAACTAAAGTCTTGAGTATTGTTCTAGTTTCGATAACCATTTTCTTTTCATGTTCCTTCTTTGAACCAAAAGGGTTGCAGTTCATCACGGCAAACAGTCCTGGCACGTGATGGATCTTCAGCGTGTCGAGACGACAGCGGGAGATCATCGAAACAAAATTCAAATAAACTTCAAGTTTGACAAGCTTAACCTCGCATAACTGCTTGTTTAAACAAGCTTGAATTAGGTTAGTTATATCAACTAGGACCAAATTTGTTAGAACAAGCCACTTATGTTGTTCCAATAAATTTGTTTCATGCTTCTAGCAAGTGACTGACAACCTTGTTACAAACTGACACGCTATCTGGGATGCTATCAGGGTGGCGAAGTTTAATGGTTTGTAATTTTATCGTTTCAGCATGGCACTAACCCTTTATGGATGTAACGAGGTTGTGCTGGAGAGTTGTGCTCGCAGTACCAGGGTGATTGCATCTGAGTTCAACGCGCATCATTCGCAGAGAGCAGAGAAAGCACACGCAACTTCATTCAAGATATTGAAGAAATTTGAGGAGATGGAAACTCCGTGCAACTGACAGAAACATGGAAAGGATACTTGTAGTAACTAGTGTGAAGAGCCCCTGACGCAGTACTCGACGATTAGAGGTGATATAAGCTGCTGTCAGTCAGAAGTCCGTATTACGGGAGTTGTATGAAAGCAAGTGGCGTCCTTATAAGCTGCAAATGCAAAAACATCTAAGTGGGGATGACCCAGACAGGTGGGTACAGTTAGCACTGTAGACTCCTGATATCGTATATCTACGGTGACGACAATAAACAGAACAATCATTATTGATTGAGCTGATGCCAACCCGACAATAACGGTACAGCAGGAGGTTGGAGCATTGTCTGATGTGGTGTGGATACGAATTGTGCGGACGGTGTTCATCCTTGGCAACTTGAATGGTGAACGATACCTAGACATATCGCCGATTCAAAGCCGCCATCTTGAATTTCCACCGAAAATTTTAAAAGGGAAAGAGGTCATGTGGCATCGTGTTAGCTCGTTCGCAAAAATTAAGATGTGAAGTCTTTTTCGCCTACGTTTATTTGTGTAGGAGGTAGGTACCCTCAAAGGTAATATTTGTCTCCCTGCCTTATGTGATTTATATGTCGGTTACACTCCAAGTAATTTTTTTCCAATCCTTATGAACCCTGCGTAATACATCGGCCTCTGCAGAGTAGTGCGGGGCGCAAAAATTCCTTTTCAGGATTTAGCAGTAGGAACACGTTCTTGTAAGGGATATGCAGGTATTGTTTACCAGTCAACTTGTCACGGATGCGCACAACACCATGACCTTGCCCCACATCCGACACCACACTTGACCTGGCTCCCACTACCAGCTGTACTGCCAACTGTCGATGATGGGTTGGCATTAGGCCCTTAACGATAATTCTGTTTATCGCCTCATCGTTAAAGCACTCACACAAAAGAACCATTGGGTCATCACTGCACCGCTCTGGTGTCCATTCTGCTAACTGTAACCACCAGTCTGGGTCATCTCTACTTAGATGTTTTTGCATTTGTATCTTATATGATGCCATCGGCTTTTATCTAGAACCTGTAATACGCGCCTCTGACAGGCAGCTGCTATCACCAGTAGTACAAGTAGGGCTTTTCACAATGGTTTCCACAAGTGCCCTTTTCATGTTCTAACCGGACTTTGACCGTCCACTGCGTCCCCTGTCGCACATAGATCTCGTCTCCTCAAATTTCTTTGATATCGAAACCCGGTTGTGTGTGCTTCGTCTTCTCTCTACGGATTACACGCGCTTAACTGAGTTGCAATCACCCTGGTGCTGTGACCCTACTTACCAGCACAATCTCGATCCGTTCGTGAAGTTTAGCGCTCTGACAAATCAGCTGCAACGACAGAATTAAAACCCATTAACTTTCGTCAAGTCCCAAACTTTAGTCCCTATCACCTAACCAAATAAACATAGGTGAAATACGACTTCTAATTTTAATTTCAGGGAACGAGTTAACCTGAAACGATATGCCACATGATACTCTTCCCATTTAAAATTATCAACACAAATCTAAGATGGCGGCTTTTAAGATGGCCGAAATGGAGCCCGTCCTGCCATCACTGATATCCAACACTTGGTATCACTTCCTATAGCCATTTTCGACTCACCATGGTGTGCCCAGACTTTTGCCTCACCTTCAACTTAAAATATATATATATTTCTTCTTTAAATTCGTTTTCCTGTTAAGAGTTGAAATTTAACATTGAAACCGGTGATAACTTTATAACCATTCGTTCTAGGTAGGAAATGATAATAGTGACTCGATCTTTGATTTTGTACTGCGAAATTTCTGTACGGGAGACCGTTGATGACATAAATGCCAAAACCTATTTTTTTTCGCCATCTTTTCAAAATGGCGGCCAGTAGTCGGGCTCTAAACGGTATAATGTAAACTCTTTCTGCATAGAATAGCGAAAAAAATATTGCATTTTTTTAAAGTAGATTCTCTTGACAAAAAACTAGTAATTTTAAGATATTTAGAGTTATGATATTCCGCCCCATCCTCCGTCGTGGGTTTCAGGTGTCGACCATAAGATTTCTGTTTAATAAGGAAGGAAATGACACCACTCACAATACTCTACCACGAAATTGCACACGGGATGCCAAAATGTGCCAATAAGAAAACCCACTTATTAGACGGCAAAAGTTGGTTCGTTCGTACAATAGTTTAAAAGGGTTTTAGTTTTCAATATGTTGCACCTATGGTAAATTTCAACTTCTTTCTTTAAGACGGGTACAGCTATCGAGATAATTAAATTTAGATACGCGATTAGCGTTACTAACTTCATAATCAAGACCTGGTTTGAAGCGAAATTATACCTCAAGTTGTCGATACAACCTACCAAAGTCATGTCGTTTTGTCGTGTTGTCAGTGTGGAAAATGATCAACCTAAACTATGTTGGCACTGATTCTAGATCACAAGTACGGAAAAAATATATATTAAGCCGGCAGCTATTCATTGATTGTTTCCATAATGACTTTCATGAGAGTTAATAGCCTGATAACTGAAATGAAAGTCTGGTAATTCAGTTAAACAAGAAAGATAATGAAGGAGGCCGTAATAATCACTTTGGAAGTTACCCATAATAAAAGTCACCCATAAACAACAAAAACAAAATATTTTTATAGTTATAAGAAAGTTCATGATACAGTTGCCACAATAGCCCTCAGGCATCCGCTTTAGTAGAGGAAGTTCCAGGCCCTTTTTTCCTGCTCCACACTCTTGTAATGACAAGAGCCAAAGGTTATGAGGCCATTCCAAGAGAAGATGAATTTAATACATCCTTGTGTACTTAGAAAAAAAAGTTTAAAAAAGAAATTAAATTTAATTTACGAAAATAGTATTATGAGACCACAAGGCACTGCTCCCACTTTTAGTGTGTTATTTTTTTTTTCTTTCGTGGTGCAACATACTTATTTTTAGATCTAATTGATGAAAAACTATTCAACAAAAGAGACACGTAGACCATTACGCAATGACCACGATACAAAAATATGTACAAATCTCCGGAAAGAAAGGGTGTAACCCTTTGAACCCCTCAAGAAGAGGGGCTAACTAAACTAACAGAAGAGACTCGAGTTCTCTCCTTGTCCTGTTTCGTGTTACAAAGGCATTGTTCTTCTTCTATGAACATTATAGTTAACTTGCGATTCACCGAAGTGTTCCGTTTCTGTGCACAAAAGCAATTACGTCTCACTCAAGTTATGTACTTAACAGAACTTTGAAGAGCTCTTAGGAGCACTTCTTCACCAGCACTCATCAAGTGCCACCTTAAAGTCTTTGTGCCTCCGAAGAACGTGTGGCTACGAAAAAAATAAAGTCTTTATATCATTGACACTCGTATATTTAATTTTGGTCCTCAGGCAGTTATGATCCTAGCCCGTTACATACCTGAGGGATGACTTTCCTAGGTGATCGCTCTTCCAGGGGCAGGTTGCGTTGTGTTGTTGACAGGCACGTTGGATATCTTGGAGAACTTTTCTCTGTTCATTACAGAGAAGAAGTGCATCTGCAATTATTGCTAAAACTGAGCTCCAAGTAACGACCAAGGCATTGAAAGCTCTCTAAACTAATAACTCAATGAATCTGGCCCACATTGAAGAAAACTGTAACGGAGGAGGAGAATTTAAGTGTGTTACCACCTTGTAAAGATGACCAGAAGAAAATTTTATCTTTAAGAGTTCAATTTATACACTCGCTCATTGACAACATCACCGCTAGATTACAAAGGGTTAATATTATAGATATCTTTGTTTTGTGTAAGGAATCGTGGTCCAAATATGAAGGAGAATTGATCTTTTATGCTGATGAACAAATTGTGCGAGTGTGTCAGTTTCTGAAGATTAGTTTCCTCAGGTGTTAAGGAGTTTCGTCAGTTCCAAGATAGTGGTTTGCATGGAAAGTAACTAACCCAGCAGAGTTTAAATCTAAATACAGTGTCTATTTCAACTCCCGAATGCAAAAGGAGATTTTAAGTCATATGAACATAACAGCTACCTCCCTTGGTTATAGACTACAAGTGAACATAACATCTTGACTTCTGTTCATTGCCCACACTGGAATTTTCCAATGCTAGCAAATACTCATCTCTATGTATGATGGGAGGCTACCAAAGGACAGTACTTATGATAAGGCAACGGGATTAACAGGCTAATTTAAATAAAGATTTCATATAAAATAAGTCTTTCTCGAAAGGTAGCAGGTGAAAAACTTACAAGTTCCAAGATCCCCCGACCGAGCGGCCGTGGTGTTAACGTTGCACAGTGCGACCATTCCAAAAATGCTGCTCAAAAGTCAAAAACGCAAGTGAATGATCTCAAAATCTGTACTCGTTTCTTTGAGTCACTGATTACGAATTTGAAGTCAGAGTTGCAAAATCGAACCCCCTTAACAACATTTTAGCGTATACTTAAATGATAATTGTTTTTAATGAAATATGATGTTGCTTTTTCAATAAATGAATCCTGATTGGATTTTCGGCGGCCATTTTGAATCCAAGATGGCGACTTTTTCAACATATTGTAATATTTACCTAAACTATTTGTGATGATATACCTTTATGACAAATTTCGTTTCTCTAGCTGAAACGGTGTGGAAAAATGGATTTTTGGGTCCGCCATTTTGGATCTAAGATGGCATCTTTCGAAACATTTTGTAATATTTTCATAACCACTAGTGATCATGTACGTTCATATGTAATTTGGTGTTTCTAGCTCCAGCGATTTAGGCTATGCACTCTATACAACAATAGGTTTGGAGGCCATTTTGGATCCAAGGTGGCACCTTTTCAACATGTAAAATTTTCCTAAACTACTCGTAATAATACACCTTTGTGCCAAATTTCGTTTCTCTAGCTGAAACGGTGTGGAAAATGGATTTTTGAGTCCGCCATTTTGAAACGATTGAATAACAAACAGAGGCAACTTCGGGCAGATTTTTTTGGTTTTATATCGACGAACATACATTTGACTCTAACTTACAATAAGTCTGACAGCGGAACAGCACGGAACAACATAACTTTTTCATATTAACATATCGTATTTTAACGCTTTCAATTAATAAAAAATCAATAACAATTATTGTTTCACTAATAATTTATATTTGATAAATTATTATTTCGTATATTTTTTTAAATATCCTACGTTCTTTCAGACGTTGATTCCATTTTATTTGATTATGATCTGCTTCAATCTAAAGATTTTATACAACTTTCAACACGTGCGTCGTTTACTGCCTCAGTAACCAATCGAACAAAGGTAGCTTTGCGACTCCTATTCTGGGACAGGTAAAAGGAAATAAACACTTTCATAAGCAATTTCTGACCATTACAGATGTACTGTAACCAACCCAACATGAAAAAAATCCCTAACTAGTTTCTTTTGTTTTGGTCAGCTTTTTTGGAATCGGCCCCACTGAGTTGGCTATCATCCGGGAGGTCGTGGGTGTAATCTCTATGGCCGACCATCCTCACTGAGGGTTTTCAAGGGGTTTTTCCCAATCACACCAGACAACTGCCGGGATGGTACCTTCAACTTGGACCCTGGCCGACATCCTTCCCCCTCCCGTATCCAGGCCCGAGCCTTAGATGCCTAGAGGTCATAAATAAAATTCAACCCTTCATAAATTGTAACAAATCGAACACTGATTGTGACGATAGATTGATTGGCTTAAATTAGGGATCTTCAAATGGCGGACTCCTGTTCGAATTCGAACCCCCAAAACCCCTTTAGCTGCACCTTCATTATTTGACGTGATGTCAAGAGTAATATTTTGAATGTTACAGTATATGTACACTGTTCACTAGTTGAAATTATGTGTTGTTTTTTTAAACAAAAAAAGGGTAGAAGTGTAATGTGAATTCATGCTAATATACATCTACTTTTTTTTTTTTTTTTTGTAATTATTACATAGAATTTTATGTAGTAACCAATACATCCTAACCGTACTGTCTTACTCAACTGACTATATGCACCGCAAAAGGCCTTTTATTTCGATATTACCATCAATCTGTACACCAGGAAAAAAAAATAATTGGAGACCTCTGGCTTAAATCTAATTTTGCTTCACTTCTCAAAGTGAGTCGCTATCATTTCTAGAAGTGATTCCGGTTTCCTATAATGTTACCCCGTATAACGAATGTACGATAATGCAAGGCATAAAAAACAGAGTTACTAAAATAATTGTAAAAACTACAAATACACAATCTAACACCAAAATTTATTAACAACGACGTTTCGCCTAATTGTTTTAGACTTTTTCATGTCGAACTAACACAGAGACACCCTTACATGCTTGAACAGAATGCAGGTTGCAAGTACAACTATGAAATTTTACCAAAAGGAATACATGAAAATAATTTTCTTGTCTAAGACATAAACATTTACCAAAAAGTATCAGCTTAAAACACACACACACACAAAAGCATCAGGATACGTGACGCTGAATTTTATATTTTAGTAAAACATAGTAATTGTGTTTTCTTTTCAACTCGTTCGAACAAGAACGGTGCCAGTATAAAATTACTAGAGGTTTAAGATTAATAAATTATAAATAGAGGATGGAAGGCTGTCTCCTGATACCTCAAATATCATAAAACCCAATGGCGGAGAAGGGTTAAGCGTACGACCAATTTTTGTGCGGACTTTAAATTCCTCTGCAGCGTGGCCCATACCAGATTCTTATTGAGAGAGCATGACTAATGTTCAATGACCTGTGATGTTGACAGCAACGAAGTAAAAAAGAATAAGGTAAATAAACTTTTGTTTGTTTTCATGGCATTTATAGAGTACTGTGGGGGGGGGGGGGTATGAATGCCCAGAAAAGAAACCAATCAACCATAACTTGCTTCTTCCGATACTCTTGTGTCAGTAGCCTATGAAAAGTGACGGAACAATTTTCACCGTCAAAATTTGGAAGCACGACTGCTACGAAAAATCAATGCAATCATTTTGAGAAAGCACAAAGTACAGAAGAAATACAATAAAGAAGAAAAAAGAAAAGACAAGAATACAAGAGAAAAAGAAAGGAAAGGAATTTTCATTAGAAGCAGGTGAGACAGTTCAAAAGGTTTCACACACAAACTAACCAATAGCTTTCTTCCTCTTCTCTCTCTCTCTCTCTCTCTCTCTCTGTTTTTCTCTCTGTCCGTCTCAAATTACTTTCATCTTCGTTCCACCTCAAGACCAAGATCACGCAGATCATTTCGTGTGGCTGTAACAAGTACAAATCGATTTGTTTCCGACACGCATGACCAGAGAATTAAAAGCATTATTATCATTGTAGTCATTTAATTTTGTAAGCTTCCATTTTATGGATTCTACTAATAGTGCAACACATGAAATAATCATAATGCTAACACCTTTGTGTATAATGAAACTATACAGAAGTAAATGTTGGCAAGACTGCACATTATCTCTGAACACAACACAAAGATAACAGTTTAGATACTGTACCAGTGTCTTCTTACTTCTTCACGTTACTACTAGAAGACACTGGTACAATCACTACAGTGTCGAAACTGTTATACTTGTGTTTTTTTCAGTGATAACGTGCAGTCTTGCCAGCATTTATTTACGTTTAGTGACAAAATAAATAATAAATCAGATATAACAAGTGTCTGTGTGATTTTAGAGGAAAATGCACACTCAATTAGAATCTTCTTTTTCTTTAAAAAAAAAGAAAAAAGAAAGAAAATCAAGGTACGTATAAACAATGTGTATGTCCCCAACTACATCATAAAGTATTCGGTTACAAAATGTATTCACTTTCTGCTATTTACTATCCAAAAACCCAAATCAGCCCTATTCAGAAAGGTTTTCTGAAAGTAACGAGCATTATACTAGCGAGTGATTAACAATCTTTTAACAATGATAGTCACTCGTTAGTACAGTGTTAGTCACTCCACAAAACATTTCTGAATAGGGCTGACTTTGTCCAAGACAAAAGCACAAGATGTGGTAAATTATTTAAGGTAAAATATGATACTTTTTTTGTCAGAAGCAAATGTCTAATATGTTATTTTACACTCTGTTATTAATATTTTCCCATACAATTTTTAACTTTGGTGTGCCAAAAGCATCTGCAGAAAACCATCACGCTATTGGTTACTGAGTGTGGATGGTGAAAGCTTTTTTTTTTTTCGTTATAGTTGCATCCACTGATAGAACAAAGAGGTGGAAAGTTTTACAGTCTGGTAACAGAGTTGAATTTACTGATCATTCAATGACTAAAACCAATTAATATAAGAGGATTTTAAGTAGTATTTACTTTTAATGGTCTTTAGGCATCTCAGGCTGAGGTCGGGATAGGGTGGGAGAAAGGATGTTGGAAGATATTTGGCCAGGGCCTAGTTAGTAGGCACCATCTTGTCATTTCCCACATAGCAGAGTACATCCCTGGGACGTCCCATTTAGATCCGCGATGCCCTAAGGACGCCCGTGGGATAATTCTGTGGGCAATACAAACAGTTCATCCCGTATGGAGGTCCCCTGGATGTCCCCCGGAAATCCGTGCGGGATTTCCTACCTGGAATTTCTATAAATTAAATCGACCTTACTATTATTATTATTTAATTAATTATAACTATAAGGAAGGATATGCCTTCGTATAGTTATACGAAGGATTTATTATAACTATACGTCCCATGGATGTAAATGGGACTTAAACAGGACGTCCTACGGACGTCCCGATATCCTGCCAGGAGATCTGTCAGATATCCCTGGGACGTCATTTTGCTATGTGGGTTGCCTGATGTGGCTGACGAGGGGATCTGAAAAATTTTACTGGAATTAACTCATTTATTATTTAAGTGTCTTTGCAAGTTACACGTTGATTACAATTTACTGTGCTAATAGAGGTCTGTGAGAAAATTCTAACAACTTTATTGCATTTCGTTTTTTTCGCAAACTATTTCGACATTAATCTTTCGAATAAAAGATAATGCGTTTCTTCACATCCAGCCTACGTTCATCTCACTCCTTCTGAAAATACTTAAAATATGTCACAGCACTATTTTGCGCCAGAACCTTAAATGTGAGAAGGTACTTGAATTTCAGAACAAGCGAGATCTGGTCATAGAAAGCCAAAACCATCTAGTGATACGCTCACTCGCTCAGTACACATAACACCATAACCTCCTCCCCATAACACATGCTCAGACACATGAAATAAAGTCATCTACAATGAATATGATAATGAAAGCTGTGGAATGAAGTCATCACGACCTTAACACACTCTTCACACCACATGTTAATCTCAATAGTTTTCAAGTTCACTTTTTCACAAAAGATGAAGAAGTCAGAAAAGTTAAACAATTATGTCAAAAGCTGTCTTTTTTTTTCTCTCCATGGTTCAGCAGTTTTGCTCGTATTTACATACTTGCACGCTATATGCAACATAATTTGCATTTATGTTTAAGCTGACAGAAAGAAAGTGAAAACTGCATAATGACTAAATAATTTCACTTAACTTTTGCTCTAAGCAAAAGAAAAATCATATCATTACACACACCATGGTGCGTATACACGGACAATGTAAGTATATTGCCAACTACAAAAGCAGGGCTGAAAAATGCTATGGTAAAACTTCTTACTAGAAGAACATGGTTAGTTAATATGATTTTCAACATAATAAAATGTATTAAAGGAATTATAAGAAATTACGCTTTTATATAAAAAAATACTATTAAATAATTGATAATTTTTTATGTTATTGATAACTGTTATGATTAGAAATAAAGGTGTGGAACGCTCAAAGCAAATGACGTTCATGTTGATAATAGTACTACGTAACAGCAGTCTTAGAGAAGTTCCTTGTTCAAAGTTCTTTATGATTGAAAGGAACTTTGGAGTACAGTCTAAAGTCTTGAATTGGAAAAGTATCGTATTACATTCAAGATTTTCAAAAACATCAATTTATGGACGTTAAAGAAAAACAAGTGAACTTGAGGTTCTAGTACCTCAAAAAAAAAAAAAAATTCATGTTCCAGCCAAAAATGAATTTATGGCGTTCCAATTCTAGAAAAAAAATAATTTATCTATGTTCCAACTAACTAACTAACTAACTCTATGGCTTATGGAACTCGCAAGTTCATCGCCGCAGTAACAAACGTTCGCCATTGGATTCTATCCTGGGCAGTATCAAGCCAGTTTTCATCACGAACACCTACTTCTCGAAGATCTCTTGTAATATTGTCCTCCCAACGACGTCTCGGTCTTCCCAATGGCCTCTTTCCATCGGGCCTTCCAACCAGGATAGAATATAATCTTCGTTTTTCCCCCATCCGAGCTACATGCCCTGCCCACCTTAGTCGTCTCGATTTCATTATTTTTACAACATCTGGTGAATCGTACAGTCCGTGGAGTTCTTCCTTATGCAGTCTCCTCCACTCTCCAGTCATCTCGTCCCGTTTCGGACCATATATCTTTCTCAAAACCTTATTTTCAAATACACGTAATTTATGTTCACCTGCTAGGGTCGTACTCCAACTTTCGCAACCGTAAAGTATTACCGGCAGAATAACCGTTCTGTATATTTTTAATTTCAATTTCCTTGATATTAATCGCGATGTTAGAAGTTTTTGGACTGAATAGAAACATGCGTTCCCCGATACTAAGCGACTTTTTATTTCTTCCGTGACCTCATTTTTGCTTGTTACGTATGCTCCCAAGTATTTAAATTTGTTTACTTTCTCTATGACCTCATCCCTAATTCTTATGTTTTCAATTCCTTCATTCCCTGTGCTTCGGCTTGTTATCATGTATTTTGTTTTATCTATGTTTACCTGTAGACCTATCTCATCGCACGCTTCTACTAAGACATCGGTGTTGCTTTGTAGTGCATCTATATCGTCCCCTATTAAATCTACATCATCCGCGTATACAAAAAGTTGATTCAAACCAT
>JAGDQP010006205.1:55335-73766 GCA_022664845.1 Lepisma saccharinum | reverse complement strand
TCTTCGTCCAGTTGCGGATTATCTTCGTAGGTTATATCCCTGGTTGTCTCGGTTTTGATTGATTTTTTTCGGTAGAGTCTGGGGATCCAGGATCTCCATCCTTTTCTTTTCTTCGCTGCTCTATCAGTCTGTTTTTCCCCCTCCAAAGACCTCTCCGCATACCTCAGCTCCTCCTCCTACAATATACTTTCTGCCGTCTCAATGCAGTCTGCTACGTCTATCATTGTTTCTATTTGTATATGTTCTTTTGTTAGTTTTTCCAAATCTTGTTCTATTGTCTTGAAAAGAAATTCGTCTTGAATAATCATTTCTAGTCCAATTGCTTCAATTTTATTTTTCCAATTTAACATCACTTCTAAGACGTCGCATGGGGACTTCTTCCATAGTCCTATTCCTATAGCAGGGATTTTGATTTTTGTTCTATTGTTGCTTTTCAAGGCCGAGAACACTTCCAACAATACGTCGAGGTCTTCCAAGAAGGTCTCCCTAGTTGACTTCACGTGCATGAACCTGCAACCATACCGATTTTCAGATAGATAAATAGTTATGTCTTTTTCTTCACGTACCATTATATTGTATATTTCCATTTCTTCCAAATTGAAATTGTCGTGGGAAAGTGCCCACTGTCTGTGCAAATCCCATGGGAAACGTTGCCAAATCCGGGTTGATAAAATGTAATTGTTTGTTGTTGGTCCATATTAATATAACTTTTTTTAATTTCGAGAAATTTGGGTGTTGTTAATTTGTTTCCAGTGTTGAACCAATTATGTATGTTTTCTATTTTCTTTTTGTTGTTAAATTCCATAAGTCTATTTATACTTCTTTTTTGTCTGCATGGGGGGTTCTTTTTCTTACTTTTCGGTGTTCCAAGTTCAATCAGGCTAGAGTTACAGGCCATAATCAAACTTGTCGATTGTTCGCTGTAAGCTTAACTTATACTATGGGCACTCTTGCTGACTCTTGGCCCCACCCAGTTTTTTCCTCGAGTGGCATGGTACACAGACTTTTTTATCCTTGTTTTTACACTCTTGTTTTTTGTGACCCTTTTCCACGCAGAAACCGCATCTCTGGTCATTTCTACAATTCGCTGCTGTATGTCCATAGTCAAAACAATTCATGCACGTTGTCACCGTCAAAAAGTCCTTAACGTTCGTGGCCTCAAAGCCAATGTACACTCTCGGGTTTCTTAATATGGTTTCCCTCACCTGTCTAGGCACCTCAAACACCAAGTGGTACCTCTCTTGGTTTCTGGGTCCTGTTTTAAACCTGGGTTTGATTAGCTGTTTTTGTTCTTCCGTAATGTCTGCCAGATTTCTTTCGATGAGCTCTTCAACGGCTTCTTTTTCTTTTAATTCCGATGGGACTCCGTATAGGGTCATTAATGGATTTCTTTTGCTACTCCTATCCGTCAATGCTAGTCCTTGTTTCACTCGCGGGTGGCTTCTGAGTCTCTCCTCATCTTCAGTAGAGGCCATCTGCAGGATCAATGCTGTTTTTGCTTGAATCATTTGAAAATTAATTCTATCCTCTCTTGACCAAGCTCGTTAGTCTCATCCAGATATCTCTTACTGTTTCTCCTTCCTTTGGTTTAATTAGTATGGTCGGTTTAGTGTTTCTTTTGTTTGATTCAATCATTTTAGTCTTTTCTGATATTTTGGTGTCCCTCTTCAACATGTCGGCGAAACTCACTGGTTGTGCTACAGCTGTTGTTTCTTGTTTCGTTCGTAGACTTCCATTCTCTTTACAGAGATTTCTTATTTCCTCTTCTTGTTTGGCCATCTTCTCCTCCGTATCTAGTTTCCTCATTTCTAGTTGATTGCCTATTACTTCTAGTTCTTTTATCCTTAGGCTGCCCGTAATTGCCTCATCATCTAGTTCTCTTATTTTTCTTTCTAACTTGTCAATCTCATTTTCTCTTTCCTCTATCTTCGCCTCCCAGCGTGCTAATTTGAGTTCGCATTCTCTGAGACGCGCATTTTCTTTATCTAGCTTTTCCTGATTCCGCTGCAATTCAACAACTCTTCCCTCCATGTGTGCCAGCTTTTACTTCATTTCCTCTACTTCTTTCTCTTGTCTCTGCCTCTTGTTTGAATCCTCCTCTTCTGGAGTTCTCATTGTTTTCTTTGTTGTCTCGTCGTCTGCACTTGTTGTTGTAGGTGTTGATATTAACTCCCCTTGATCAGCGGCCCCCTTCCTGATGCGTAGTTGTGGGGTCCTTGGTGTTCCATTTACTTTCTCCCACTCTGCCCACACTTCGTCTACAATTTTTTGCTTAAGTTCACGGTCTTCTTTAGCCGATCTTACTTTTCCCGGATTCACTTCCTTATTTTTAATTTTCTCCTGGAATTTTAAGAAGAATGGGTTGTTTGGAATTTTTATATTTGGCTGATCAACAGAACCCTTCCATTCCGATTCCAGTTTTGCGAGTCCACTTCTTGTGACGTCTGCGTGGTCGAATGTACCCTTTTTAGACATTTTTTTAAAATTTCCTCATCGAATTCTGGACAAAAAACATTTCGGGGGGGGGGGGGCAGTGACAGTGACCCCTATGGGTGAGGTCATCGACCTCCCAAAACATCAGACCCTCATCCCAAGCGGCACCAGAGATATAGGCTTTAGCCCTCCATGCTGCTATATACTACTATATACACTAAAGATTTGGAAAAATTTTGGTCCTAGTGGCTTGGACTTAGTAAAAATTCTTGCCTAGCAACAGCTAAGGAGAGTCAGTGCCACCGGAAAGACTCGGTCAGAAGCCCTTGTTGATGTGGCTTCCTCCGATGCCAACGTGTTCGCCGTCACTTTGTCCCATATACTTAACATGTAAATTTTGGAACCTTAATAACTTCCGTAGAAAAAATCGCGCATAGTTCACACTTTCTGAAAATCTATTAGAGTTTATAGGGAACAAGTTTGCGTACTCACTTTTTTGGTCCTCTACGTTTCTCCCTCCGAAAAATGCTTATTTAGCGGAGCGAAAAATTCACACGTCTTAACACTTTCACTGCCAATACTCCCAAATATGAAAATGTATGAGTGACCATCGGACAAAACAATGCAGTGTCTATGTACGCGAGAGGGATTCTGCGCGTCGACCGCGGCATCCGCGAGTTATTGACATTAATGATAACAGAACAAAAACGTAAAGTATGTACGGATATGCAAAAACGTCTATCCAAACTTAACAGAGTGAGAAAATAAAAATATCAAAACAATGTGAACATTAAAAACAAGATAATAATATACTAGCATAATAGCGTACCGCTGCTGGAACTCCAGCAGTATAGAGTGCCTTGCATGGAACTCCAGCAAGAGACGCTCAAGTGTGAAAGGTGAAAGTGTGTGTGTGAGTGGTGGTGGAAACCGGGATTAGTGTAGTAAACATAGTGGAAACAAACTAAAATCAGACAAACCGACCGAAGGTTGCGGAAACCTCAACTACCGGTCGAAGATGTGCATACCAAACCTGCGAGTAAATGTGCGCTGTATGAGTGTGGATAATTATCTAGAGGAAGAAGAGAAGAAGGAAATATTCATGCATCCAGGACTGACCAGCTTCTCTACTCCTCCCTCAGGATAGAAGACAGCTTGAGGAACAGCAGAGTTGAAGAAGAAGACCGAATGGCTACCCCTGTGATGGGACGACAACAACAACAAAGCAGAAAGAAGACACCAACCAACGAAAGCAGCAATTAATCTTATTAGTCTCGTTACAGGGTGTCGCTGATAAGAAGAAGCCATTCTCAAGCCTATGTGTTGTGTCGTAACGTATTCGTCCTGTATTGCCCTATGTATACACATAGATGTATGTTTTTGTAGAAAAAAAATAAAGCAAATAATAGGTAGGGACCCCTCCCAAGCAAATGTTCCAACAATACAGGAACAGAGACCAGGAGAACATTCTGGACGCCTGGTCAAAAGTCCGTCCCGCAACACCAGCTGTCTCGAACAGGTGGAGCATAGGAGATCCTTGGAATGCCGGAACGCCGATAATCCAACATTCTCTAGGGACAAGCCTGCCCCAGACTGAGAAGTACTAAGATGTACGTGTTGCACGACCCAGAAAGTGCACGACTCAATCTGTGCAAAGCATGCAAAGAGGCAGGGGTAGTCAGGCGGGCCCCCAAAATAATAATAATAATAATAATAATAAACTATTGAATGTTACTTACAAAAATGAACTAATGTCAGGCCTCTTGTGATCCTCTCGAAGTTCGTATTTTCCTCTTTGAACCGGCCCTTCTGTTCAAATGCGTCCTTTCTCTTTCAATTAACTTCTCCAGATATTCGTAGTTTATTTCGACCTCCTCTTCCGACCTCCTCTCATTTGAAAAATAAGTTGAATCCAAGATGGCTGATGGAGCTTGTAACATATGTCAGAGATACAGTACCTGATCTCATTTACATTGTATATAGGTACATTCAGATGTTCTGTCTGTATAGAATTTCTGTGGATAGCTCGACACATTGCTTAATGTAACAAGCAATAACTTGAGTTAGAAGTACGTAAAAAGTAATTGCACCAGTCAGTGTCATGCTGTGACAATTTCAGATTTATTTGATGTGCCATTTGCCGCTATTGCTATTTGAAGATAAGTTGAATCCAAGATGGTGGACGGAGCAAATAGCATGCGTCAGGGTCAGATACAGTACTTGATCTCATTTACAGTGTCGGACTAGAGGAATGATGTTTTGGCTCAAAACCTAAGCAACAGAAGAACAAATTACGCTGGTAAGTACCCTTTGTGGCTTATTCTCTGGTTGAATCTTATACATCATGAACTAACTAATCATACGACACTCGGAGACATCATACAACAATCATATGAAGCAGACGCATACGTTGAACAGTGAGGTTAATTCGATTGTAACTGACAATTTCCGTTTGTGCATATATTCGTCACATGAGAAGTCATCCAAGTCTTCCTTATCCATTGTCAACACTACTTTAGTGTAGTTTTTGGTGGTCGACTAGTTTTTTTAAAATAATAATAAACACAACAAATTTATATTAATGGGATGTCCTCTTATTACACACCACAGTACGGATGCTTAGTTTCGACTGAACTACGGGTAGTAGTGAATTACCAAGATACGAATATTTGTCAATGTGCTCGGTACAACCCAAATGGAAAGTCTTTCCCACTTCTTCGGATATATTTATATATATCTATCTGGCGCCAGAGATATTACAATCTCTGGCGCCAGTTCATTAAATAAGGAGACTTACGTCACTCTTTCCAATTTCAAATAAATATGCGCAGCGATTTTACTATTTGCGAAGACTCCGAAGGTATCTCAGACACATTCAATTCTGTAAAATATATTAGCAACTGGGCTGCTTAGGATCGAGACCCCCACAATACTTTTCTTTGTGCTGAATAATGTCTATGCCAAGTTTGGTGTTACAATGCGTAATATTTGTAAGCAATTTGAAAATTTGAATTTTAAAGTACGTTTGGCAACACTTACAACAGGGACGCTTGGGGACAGGTATACACACAGTATCTTACTATTCTGTCGAATAATGTTTATGCCAAGTTCATGCTGATATGTTCAACGGTACGGCACTAATTAAAAAAGATTAAAGCAGGTTGAGAACACTAACATTGGGAACGTGTAGACTGCCCTACGGTTGGTGACCAGATTCTGTCGAGGACCCTAGGTTGGGCAACTGAATTTCTTATAGTGTCTCACACAAGTAGGTCGGATTATGTAAATCATGACCTTGCAAAAAGGGATATTGGAGGACACCAAACAAATAGAACTCCTGTCTGTTTACTTTAATGGGATTTCAAAACTAATTATAATTTGATGCAGGAGTTTGAGGAGATTAACTTAATGAGACACTCAACAACAACAAAAAATTCAGTAGATCTCAGGGATTTTAATGATTTCGGTAGAGCTTAGAAAGACTTGACACATTGCAATCTCCAGGCTGAAATTTTAAAGAATGACGCCCTAATCCGCAGTTCAACATCTGCAAGTATCCATTTATTTATTATTTTTTTTTTATATGGGCCAGTATAGTAACTTTGGACTTCGGCCCGTCACGATTTGCCTTTAGCTGTTAAGTGTTAAAATCCACACCCATGCCCCTGCCGGGACTCGAACCCGGGACTTTTGAGTCGATAGCCTACCGCCGCAGACCGTTTGACCACCCGGCCGGCTGCAAGTATCCATCTACAGGCCTGAAATATAATAACACAACATATTGCACTGTATATCTTGTACTTACCGATCTGAAGTACCCACACTGCATGAAGGAGTAGCTTGCAGAAACCAAGGAGATGTGAAGGAAGAATTTTCAAACGAATTAATATTAATCCAATTTATTTGGTATATGGATGAAGTTAGATCTTCCTGAACACACACACACACTTACACACTTTGACATATCTCACTATAAACAACACTATTGCCTCTTTTCATCAATGGTGATATTTGTAAACAGAAACGTAAACTTTACTTATAGAGGCTTCAAATAGCAATATGTGACGCAATCATATGCGCTTATTAGTTTGAATATAGTTATAGTTTTCTATCCCCTCACCAATTAGGAGTATGTGTTCCTTACGGTGCCGAGGCTGCTGTCCATGCCGCTCGTATTTACTTTTCATCTCATCATCCTCGTCCAAAAGCCGTTGTAAAGCTTGATTTTCGCAATGCTTTCAACGAATTAAATCGCGATGCCATGTTGAAGGTGATTCAAAAAGATTTCCCGTTGATTTATCATTATGTTTTTCAGTGTTATTCTCAACCTAGTGATCTCTTTCTGGGTGATGACATCATTTTATCTCAACGTGGAGTCCAACAGGGTGATCCCCTCGGTCCTGCTCTTTTTGCAATTACACTACAATCTATTGTCAATTCTATAAGAACCGAATTAAACTTATGGTATTTAGATGATGGCACTATCGCGGACGATCCAGACCTAGTTCTTTCTACCTTACTTAACATTCGGGATGCATCTTCAGAAATTGGCTTACATCTGAATTTTTCGAAGTGTGAAGTTAGTTTTCTAAATGTTCCGCAAGACCAGAACGATGCTCTTTATTCGAGATTCATGGACTTGGCTCCTGGAATACGATTTATGACTTCTGATTCAGCATATCTACTTGGCTCCGCCATCTCTACCGAGGCCCTACGCAGTCTCCTGATTGAGAAGATTTCTAAGCTTGAATTTTTCTTTTCCCGCTTATCATCGATTTCAGCACATTCAGCATTCTATCTACTTCGTGCTTCCTTTTCCATCCCCCGATTAATGTACTTTTTACGTTGTTCTCCTTCTTGGCGGGAAGAGTCCTTATTACAGAGTTACGATTGTGTTTTACAGGCAGGCCTCGAATCGATCCTTAATTGTTCTTTGAGTGGCAAGGCTTGGTTACAGGCTACCCTACCCGTTCGGTCAGGTGGACTTGGCATTCGTCGGGCCATGGATTTGGCGATTCCGTCCTTTTTAGCGTCTTTCCATGGTTCTCGTCGTCTCGTTGAGTCGATCCTTCCACTGGGCCTTTGCCTCGACCCGGACGCCTCTATTCAAGATTGTTCAGCAAAATGGTCTACGTTAAGTGGATCAAGTTCTCCTCTTTTGGATGCCAATAGCTCTCAGTCTTCTTGGGACGATCCTATCGTCAAACGTACACAATCACAGCTACTACAATCCGCTACATGTCTTGAAGATAAAGCCAGGCTACTAGCAGCGTATTCACCTGAGTCCGGTGCTTGGCTCCAAGCTTTGCCTTCTCCTCCTCTTGGCCTACATCTTTCGAATGAAAGCTTCCGGGTTGCTGTTGCCTTACGTTTAGGAGCTGACGTCTGTGTACCTCATCGTTGTCCGGCCTGTGGAGCATTCGTGGATCAACGGGGCCTTCACGGTCTCTCCTGTATCAGGAGTGCTGGTAGACACATGCGTCATTCTAGTGTCAATGATGTCATCCTCAGAGCTCTAGTTTCTGCTAATGTACCATCGGTACGAGAACCATCTGGCTGTAGCCGCTCCGACGGTAAGAGACCTGATGGAATGACACTAGTTCCATGGAAAAGAGGAAGGCCTCTATTATGGGATTTCACCTGCGCTGATACATTCGCCATTTCAAATGTTACTTATTCTTCCTTGAAAGCGGGTGGTGCTGCTATTCGTAGAGAGGCCGATAAAAATCGAAAATATTCCAATCTACTTGCACAGTATATTTTTGTTGCGATCGCAATTGAGTCAAGTGGTACTTGGAGCACGGCAGGCCTTAATTTTATCAAAGAAGTTGGTCGGCGAATACAGATCGTTTCAGGTGATGCTCGCTCGACCACCTTCCTAATCCAGCGCCTCAGTATCGCAATTCAGCGAGGGAATGTATCTTCTGTTCTTGGTACGTTGCCTCCTGGGAAGGCATTAGACGAGATTTTCCTGCTTTAAAGATGTTTTTTTTTAGATTTTGTTTCAATACCATTGTTATTTTATTCTGATTGTTGGAGTGAAAAGATTATTGTTTTGATTATTGTAAAAATTTGTATATTCTATAATTGTATCTGTTAAAACCCTTATTTCCATTTCTTATTTCAACAATGTAAACATGTAAAAGATTTAAAGCTTCCATTTATAATCTGAAATAAAATTAATTTAATTTGTTTATAATAGTTCTGGCCAGTTTGAATTTAATTATTTTTTCTGATTGATCTGTCTTGAAGTGTTCATCTAAAAGGTACGAAAAGGCTGGTTCCATGCAGTTTTCTCCCAGGGAAAATCACTCACCAGATACACTAATGTACTGCTCACTCGTTGTATGAGTCCTTGACATGGCGATGGGCTCAATGAGTAATCACCATTCAGCGTCTATTATATGAAGTAACAAGAAAAATGAATATTTCACTACAATATTCTTGGTAGTTACTTTAGAAGCATGTTGGTACTGTTTAGTTATGCAGTCTCAGAGTAAATACTTGCATGTCTGAGGACTTCACTTGGATGCACTTGTATATTGCTAAGACAAGTGAAGAAAAATACAAAAAAAAAAAAAAAACAAAAAAAAAAAATCAAAACAAAAAAAGTTTGTGTGACTGAACAGTTCACTGCTTGATTTCACTTGGTGTTTCATCACTGAGTTTGCACCTGCTAACATTCACGGAGCGAATGTTGGGTTTGTACCTCTAAGTACGCACAAGGTACCCGGTATCACTTGCACACACAAGGGATAAAAGTTTGTGACATAGTTCAGGGACCTGTTGCATTTTTCAAAATAGTTCCTTGTTTACTTTCTCAAGTAAACATTTAGTATAGAGATACTGATTGTCTTTATCACTATCGCTTCATGATACGCCACGCTCGGAAACTAGCGAATATCAAATAATCTGCACTTGACATAACTCCGTGCTACTTTTAAATATTACCAACAAAATAAAGATTGCGCTTTTCGTGTTCTTACTCGAACTTTCAAAACCGAACTTTCAAAACCGAACTGCCGCTCTGCGGCTCCAAAAACATACATATTCGTGCTTCCACTGCTTGGTTATTCGAGACTCGCTCTTTAGAGACGAAAACCAGCACGAACAGACAGATGCTTGTACAGTATACAGTGTTGTCACATAGGGCAGTTCTTTAATATATTACATGTTTTAGACATAAATATACACTGACATGACTGTATACTGCGCTTACACTTCTTTAATAATCAAATGACCAACTTGTTTCCTTAAAACCTTAGTTATATAGCTTAACACATTAATGATAAGAGAAAAGAAAACAGTGTGGGTGAAACCCCCCGATCCTCCACGGTTCTTGACAGGTAGCGCCACCACGTAGGTGCCACGTGAATGAAAGGCAAAACATGACCGCGTGGGGATAGAGTATTCGAACGAGAGAAATATCAAAACATCTAAAAAATACAGCATAAAACACAAAGGTACATATAAACTAATTATATAGATGACTTCTATATATATCAAAGAGTAAATATGTAACAATAAACATGGATGACAACATATAATAAAGAAGAAAAGAGAGAAAAGTCTGTTTGTACAATGTTATGCAGCGCTGCTGTGTCAACACTCCATTCCTACAGACGGATACCAGCAGAAGACAAACTGAAAATTAGTTCCTCTGAAAAATAATTGAAAACAGGTTTATTATAAGTGAAATTGGGACCCGTGTCACTGCAATGGAGTGAGAAATAAAAACGGTTACCCAAATAATCTTCCGCTTGTGTTTTAATACAGAAGTAAATATACAAACAAAATTTCCCCCAAAATATGTATCAATGCGCGTTGAGACGCGCATTCTAGGCTAGGTTGGCTGACTAGACCTTCCAGGCGAGGGGGTGGAAGAAGGGTGTGTGTGAAAAATGGTCAGAACCCTTATTTTTAACACGTATTGTCCGAAGGATTACCATGTATAAAGAAACTGGCAAAAACAATGCGTTTGTACGCAGACTAGTGTCGCCGTTCGGTCAAGTTTCCATCCATCGAACTTAAACCATAATGTTGGTTGCCTATTTACTTTCTCTGTAGAATTTCTATGCTATACTCCCAACATGGTATCTTTTTTATTTCGTGATAAGCAACACTGCCTTGCCAACCCACTTTACTAGCAGGTGGCAGCCATGTTTCCTGGTTTTCTTTCGAAAATGTTTGGGTCTGTCTTTGAAACTAGCTGTTCAGAGACCGAAAATACGCAAATGATATCAAGTTTCCAATGAAATAATTCAATATATTCGGTAATCTGTATTATCCTATAATCCATTTCCTGTATATCTAAATAAAATTAAAAAAAAAATCTGTGGCATGTTAATGATATGCAAAATACAATATTTGCATACGGTATTAAATATTGGTATGCAAATTACATCCATGGATGTGCTGCTTACAAACGGGAACACCCCACAGTATTTTTTCTATTATGTCAAGCAATGTTTATGAGTAGTTTGGTGCTGCTGCATCGTACGCAATGGAAACAATTGAAAAAAATGAATTTTGTAGAAAATAGATTTGCAACACTATCAACGGGGTGCTTGGGGACGAGGACACCTACAGTTTTTTTTTAATTCTGTCGAATAATGTTTATGAGAATTTTGGTGAGGATATGTGTAACGATATGAAACCAATTTAAAAAAAATAATTTTAAAATCCGTTGGGATCATTGGCAGCTTAGGTGTTCCGGGAGGGGAAACACACACAGTAATTTTAAATTGTGTCGAATAATGTTTATGCGAAGTTTGCGGATACGTCCAACGGCAGCAATTTGAAATATATTTTAAAAAATAGATATGTTAGCAGCACTGACAACAGATGTGCTTGAGGACGAGGACACCCACATTATATTTCTACTCTTTCGAGTAATGTTTATACCAATTTGGGTTGAGATAAATAATAACGTAATGGAAGCAATTTTAAAAGTTATGTTTAGAAAAAGGGTTGGTAACACTGTCCTAATGCATCAATGAAGACGGTTCCGGCAGCTTTCAGTTAGTCTAGCCAAAGCCTTTCCAACGACGCCTCATCGACTTCTCCACAGATTGAGGCCCCCTAATATTACGTTTTGGGGGGGATACGGACAGACGGATCTAAAAGGCTTAGGTTTACACATACATTCGATACTTCGAAATTGTACTAGCACAAAATACAATCATTATGCTTGAATTCATTGGAAAATTGATATTAAAACTGATTTGAAGGACCATTAAAAGTAAGTTAAGGGATTTCCTGCTCTTGGTGGAATGGTCCTCTTCCTAAGTAATAAACGCTAGTATAAGTTTTCTAGGCGAATATTTAATTTCGAGTGAGTAATTCTTGAAACAAATTAAATAACTCTGTTTACATTTTTCGAGATGAGACAGGAAGTCAGTCTCATCTCGAATTTCAGAACGTGTGTCTCGTCTCGTAGCTAACATTAGTTAAACATATCGAGTACTTTGATGCAAGTAGATTTTTTTCGAACTATGGAGTATTTACCGAGATACCTATTTTTTAGGATCGCGATACTACCCTAGTAGTGAGTAGGTTTCTCTCAAGTGTATTGCCATGTTCGGGACGACCTACCTGTGCGAGAAAGCTTTTTAATTTATAAAATATCTCAAGAACAAAGTATGACCACGATTAACAGATTCACATCATCAGAACTGTTTATGTACAAGCGACTTATTTTTGAACATCACTGAAAATTTTCTGAGAAATATTAACCTCAAGGAAATATTAACCTCAAGAGGAAATATTAACCTCATTAACCTGGAGAATTTTGAAAATGTATTTATCTTTCTGGATGTTTAAATATATTCGATTTCATGGAGCTCGCACATTTAGTATTATATGTGGGCGGTTCTCAGTCTTATAAAGGTTAAGAATGTACAACATTGGTTCCTAATGGCATTGTGCGTAAATTGAGCGTTCACGCGCGCCACATTCATATTCAGTTTTTTTTGGGGGGGTTCCCCCATGTACAACAATCAACCATATCAAGGTGTCAGAAGTTCTTGCGCGACAATTACATCTTTTAGTAAAGGACAGGAAGCAAAATTATCGATAACCACAGCATTATTAAAACGTATAAGTGATTCTTATATATCTTATGTTTTCGTACCGGGAGGACGTTTAGCAACGAAATGTTTGTCGGTCGAGCTCACGCTTCAGTACCTGTCCCCGCGAACCAGTCAGCGCGTGGGTTACCGATGTCTTATCGCCTCACGGTTTATTGTTGAATAGATTGTTTATTTTGTCCCACGAATTTTACATATAGTAATAATAAAGTAGTTTTTTCAGTAAGTCCGGCATGCTCTGGTGTGTGGCCTAAAGTTACTGGAGAACCACGGGCTGCTTGGCGGGCGGGAATAGGTGAATCAAGTGCGAGCTCGAGCCGACAAGCGCTGCGTTGCTAAACGTCCTCGCTGTATATGCAAACTGTTTGTAACCTACTGAAAAAGATTTCAAAGATACACAGAAAGTAGTTTCTAAACTCAAAATCGTTTTGTATTAATGGATAAAAATAGTAACGCAAGTAACTAGCCATTTTTATTCTTGAGTAATTAAGTTCCTCTTTCTTTTTCAAAGTAACTGTCAAGGTAACTTACTATTTTTTTACAAAATATTCCAATTACTTGTTGCAAGAATTTACTAGAATGGACTGCTGAGCTAAGTAGTAGCATTCCTCACTACGATTTTCCTTGAATTACATCCAGTCGCACAAGACATTATTTTCTTTGCTAAAAAGGCTGCTTTACATTGCGAGAACATGGTAGGCATACTGAGAACAAAAAATGCTAAGCATTGTAAGATGAAATGGCTTGCGTAATACGGACAAATTTCCGGTCTTTTAGGTTATCTGCTACTCTGCCCCTTACTTCCGTCTGTACTTGAATGAGACGGAAATTGTGGCTTATTTGTTCACAAAATCAGTAATAGTATTTTAAGAGGGGAAATAAAACTGCATTTTTAAGATTTGTAAATAGCATTAATATGCTGAGCAAAGCAAGTGTACGGCACGTAGTAATTACGTATTGTGACAAGTGAATCGGAAGTAAATTTATGTAATCATTGCGTAATGCTTGAAGAAAAGTAATAACAAGCAAAATGTTAAACATTTATTGTGTCACATCACATCCGCAAATGTTATTGTCATTTACTGCAACATGCTTTCTTTACACGTTGCATTCACTACGTGTCCGTATTAAATATTGATTTTTATAGATAACTGCAAACATTAAATGGCTGTTGGTACTACTGAAAAAGGAATGGAATGTTGAGGTGGTTTGGGATAACGAGGTGGTTGTTTCTGATAATACGACTGTCTCCTAAACATCAAATTTCAGTTTGGATGGTTTAATGTATCATGCTTCCGTTCAAAATAACATTCTTGCATAAGAAGATAAGTTAGGCAGCTTGGGGGAAAAATAATATATTCAGTTGTATCCACACAATCCTGAGTTTAATGTTAAATACTCTATTAAAACTAATTGTACTCATTATTGAAGGACGACACAAACTTTGGTCCGTGAAAATTAATTTGTTTTCCAGTACTGAAATCTGAATAATTAACGTAAAACGAAAATGGCGGGAAAATCTACTTGGATTGAGCCTTAAGACAACATTTTTTAAAGGACCAAAATTTTCTAAATAAAGTACATGAAAGAACTTAGCAAGGTTAACTGTGGAAGTTATTTCCTGCAAATCTAAGGAATAAGACTACGGGATTAACTCACTAAAATGCGTCGACTCTGCGTTCTATGAAAAACATGTCAATGTTTACTCTATTTTGTCTTAAGTCTTACTGTATTTTGACAAGACTAGTACATAGTAAATAAATACTATACGTTGTTAGAAAACAACTGAGAAAATAGTGCTTTTCCTTAACGGGGTCTTCTACTTCTTTCAGAGCTAGAAAGTTTACTGTTGTTGCTTATGGACAGAAAATTGATACCGAATATCTTCATTTTCTAAGGAACTGGATATCTTTAATAGAAAAGAAAAGTTTTGGAGCATTCTTCAGAAGTTTATGAACGGGTTGAAATACTTAGAACGTACATTTGTTTCCTAGTTTTTCAGAAATAAATTATTAAAAAATAAATAAAATTATTTTGTTTTCTCTAAATTACAATATGACTAACTTGCAACCAATTACGCTAGAAAGATCAACTTTTTTTTTGTTTTATTCCTTGTGAACAAACGATTCTAATAATTTTAATTGCAAACATATCCGATACACCAATAAAAAAATAGTATTTTTATATAGCTATTCTAGTCCACCTCTAAAAGTTTTGATGAGGGTAAGCCACGCCCCACTCTAGGCCTGGCAGTGTAAGGGGTGAGAAGTTGGAGAAGCGAATGTCTGAATAAGTATCTGTGTACCGCTTGAATGAAACAGGTTCTCGACCGGTTTCCTGCGAAAAATGGCAAATTCTGTAGAGTTTGTGTTCTTCCTCAATGGTTCTATACTAAGAGGGTGGACGTGGTGAGTGGAGGAAGATTGCCTCCCCCCGCCTCTGCTTCCCCATAGAAGTTATTATTCTAGTATAATGCTATATATTATTTTGACTTTCCTGACCGTGTATTGTCTCCACTCATTTTATACCTCTTCTGTATTTTTTGCACTATTTATCACATAAAGCAGATTTGTGTAGTACTGTAACAAAAGCATTACTTACAGCTGTAAAATATAATTTTTAATCTTACAGCAAACTTGCGTTTGCTGCATATATCATAGTTCAGTAGTAGCTATTTTTCCCAGACCAATTATTAACAAGTATAATATTTACATTGCACTGTGAATGCTAACGAGCAATCTTCCCAAACAGCTAATTCAATCATCATTCGGAAAAACGGTATAGTCTACTCCACGGGGTCTCCAACCTTTTTTGGCAGCTGGCCAAATTGACTAATCAGGAAGAGAGCGAGGGCCGCAATTATAAAGGATCAACTCAATAGTAATATAGAAATTTTCATTTAGTACTTATATTGCAAATTGAATTAGTAACAATAAATATAATACAAAATCGTGTGTACCCCAAGTAGCAAATTCATGTTGGACCATTGAAAATCTGATTGTACGTTTTAACGTTAGATTAACGTTTTTCAGTACTGTTCGACCTACGTACTATTTGGTCGTTGGCCAAATAGCCTTATCGTTAGCGATAACGTTGGCCCTAAAAGCGAAGTTCAACGTAGAGCAAACTATATGGTAATTCCAATGTACATGTGGCCCAATGTTAGCCCAACTTATTTTTCAATTGTATGCACTCAAAATGGTACCAAGTTATGTACTGAGGAAATTTACTATTTTAGGAAACAGAATTATGCATATTTTTACAGTAGTTTTAGAAAACAACTGGACCTTGATTACATTATGCCTTTATTCAATGACATGTTTTACTCTCTCGTCTTCATTTATAATCGAAAATTTTTCCACGTATCTGTGGATGGATTCGAACCTGCAACATTGTGATTTATTATCCGTTGCTTTAGCTACTACACTACGGAGCAACACTTTAATCCTAATAATACGTCAATTATGCACTTCATCAATTCACACAGGGCGACCTAAGACCCGAAATAAGGTTGCAGGTCCCGCAAATAGTTACTCGACTTCGTAATGCAGTCTTTCCCCTCCCGCCCCAAAGAACCTAAATATTAATTACATTTTTCCAACGCCTGTTTAATTTCTCACCTAATAACCATATGGCAAAGTTATGATAGATGATTTTTTTTGGAATTCGAAGACATAATTTAGAATGTTTGTCTATCTCCCTATCAGCTGGCTATCAGAAGTAATTTAGATCAACCATTTTCTCTGCATAATTGTCTTGCAGGGAAGGAGTAGTTAAAACACTTCCTCGGAAGAGAAACAAACAAACAAAAAATCATTAGCTAGAGTGAAAGATTTTACTCACTTAAAAATAAATAGTATCTTCCATCCACTGAAATCAAAGGTAGAATGTAACCTAACAATTCCTAGCCTAATAACGTAAAATATTAAGTAATGGTTTTATTATAAACAAAACCAAAACGCCCCCGTATAAATACGAATTATAACGTATTTTTTTTTAAAAGAACTCAAAGTGATAGGAACAAATGGAGATTACTAAGCGAATGCCGTGGCCTGCCAGTTTTAGTCAGTCATAGATTTTCCCACCAGTGTCCATTACTAATCCAACGGTGTATGGCTTATCTCTGTCGAATTTGTGGCTACTGAGATCTAGTCGAGTCACAAATGGAGAATACTAAGCGATTCAAAAGGACCTGCTAGTTTTAGCGTCACATTCATAGTTTTTCTTACCATTGTAGACCATGACTAATTCAGCTGTGTATAAATCATCTCTGTCGAACTTATAGTTACTAAGATCTAGGAGGGGCACAACTGGAGAATACAAAGCGACTGGAAAGGACCTGCCAGTTTTAGGGTCAAAGTTATATGTTATTCCAGGGTTTCAGGCCGTGTGATATGCAATAGTACTTCTGTTTACATGCCTTCTCTATTCACAGCTTTTCCAAGAATAAAAAGGCAGAACTTCTCTATAGGTTCATCTGCTGCGGCTACAACCGCTATTAGGCACATGAGTATTGATAAACACAGACAGTGATGTTCGTTAGTGAGAATAAAAGTAACGTTAGGACATTTTTTATACAAATCAGATAAAGAGAGTTTTCAATTAACTTTAAACTAAACTCAGGCCTAAGATTGTACATCATTTCTTGCCCTGGCCCAAACATACAGTTCTTGCCCTGGGCCAGTTGGGAAAAATATAATCACAATAAGCCCAGGCCCAACAAGAACACGAGAAGTTCTGGCAATTTATGGCCCGAGCCCGTGCAGACCTCTAATATACAAGTCTAGCATTCTTATTAAATTGATTAATGATCAAAAACATGATTCATCAAAACCATTATTATTTACATTTTTAAAACATTGAAAAGTGACAAGAGACAAGAAAAAATAATGAGTATGCTTCATTTTCTCTTGTGTTCAAGAATTTATTTATGGACTTTAGGCATCTAAGGTTGAGGCCGGGATAGGGGAAGCACAACGATGTGCAAAGTAAGGATGTCAAGGACTTGCTCGACTCGAGTCGAGTCGGTGCTCAGTACCTACTCGAGTCAAGTCGAGTCAGTGGTCACAACTGCTCGAGTCGAGTCGAGTCTGTGCTCACTTTGTGCTCGAGTCGAGCCGAGTCGGCGCTCACTATGTGCTCGAGTCGAGCCGACTAGCCGAGTCGCTGCTCAGAGAGACACTGTGACTCGGTTACAGTGAGTCGAGCTCGAGCGACGACTCGACTCGAGCGTTAGATTCGCCGCTCGAGCCGAGCGGACTGACATAAGTCAGAAAAGGAGTCAGTGGACGATGTCATAGTAATGTAAAGTTACCTTACCTCATAATTTATACACAGCTATCTCGGTCTTCTACTTGTTTAGTTATTATAGAAAACTTAGAACAACAAATTATGTTGCCAAGAAGATCAATAAACTAACTTCACATCGACTATCATGCTTTGTACTATCATTGTTTCTAAAGTTAGTAGGAAAGAAAAAACAAATAGTGAAACTAAATTAACATAAAAAAGTAATAAAAAACTTTTAAAGACATTCTTTTCTTAATCTATTCGTACTAAAAAGGGAAAAAAAATAGTTTTGTATATGCATGCCTAAAAAGAAAAGCATGAGCGCGCTCTCATATACTGTCGCTTCATAAATTCTTGAAATGACGCGCCCCATTCTTTTCTTTTTAGTCATGCATAAACATTTTTTTTTTTCCTTTTTAGTACGAATTGATTAAGAGAAGAATGTCTTTTAAAAGTTTTTTTTAGTTATTTCAATGCCGACTCGCTCGATTCGAGTCGAGTCAGTGGTCACAACTGCTCGAGTCGAGTCAGTGGTCACAACTGCTCGAGTCGAGTCTAGTCGTCGCTCACTATTTGCTCGAGTCGAGTCGGTACTCAGAACTGCTCGAGTCGAGTCGGTAC
>JAGDQP010006205.1:41464-55325 GCA_022664845.1 Lepisma saccharinum | reverse complement strand
TCGAGTCGAGTCGGTACTCAGAACTGCTCGAGTCGAGTCGGTACTCAGAACTGCTCGAGTCGAGTCGAGTCGGTACTCAGAACTGCTTGAGTCGGTACTTAGAACTGCTCGAGTCGTTGCTCAGAGAGGCTCACGCTGCGACTCGGTTACAATGAGTCGAGCTCGAGCGACGACTCAACTCGAGCGTTATACTCGAAGCTCGAGCCGAGCAGATTCACATCCCTAGTGCGCAAAGGGAGAGACCCTAACCTTACAGAAGGTACCATCCCGGCATTCGCCTGTTGAGACTGAGGAAACCTCAGTCAGGATGGCCGGCCGGAGCAGGGTTCGTACGCTCGACATACCCAATGCCGCTTGGTTGGCAGATACGCTAGCCCTAAATTTTTCTTGTGTTGTAGCAGTTATGTTTGTTAATGTTAGGATAAGGAATCCAATTATTTTTCATTATTTTTTCTTACTTCTTGATTAAATTCAACCGAATTTTTTAAGAAATTATAAATTCATTTTGATCTGGCCCGGGCCAAGACTCAAAAGCTTTTGTTCCTCTAAAAGTGATTCAAAATGTCGCGCTGATTGCAAAGGAAGCAAAATCAACCCCAGTTTCTATTTAAAATTTTGAAGTTGCCTCCCGTAGATGTATTCCCGGGATGTCACTGCTTTCAGCAACATCATCATGTGATTCTGCACATGCACTTTGATATGTACATTTTTTTTATTGCAAAGCTCTACCATATGTGCAATAGGAGCCGAAGCCCTGGTACGAAGGTTGAGAACTGCCCCGTATACAGGATGTGTTTAAGGCTAATGTAACGTTGTCCACATAAGATAGACTTAAAAGTGAGCTGAGTTATACAGACTTTTACAATAGCCTAGTAGTAAAAAAAAGGACAGTAATAATTTAATTTAATGTTTTCGGAGGACGCATTACTTTCTGATTTTTATTTTTATTTTTTAACGCATAAAGGGTTGTTATGTATGGGAGCTACTAAGTATAGCTAATAGGGCCATTTCTCTCTCCCTGGCTTTGTACTCTTATTCTTAAAAAGAGTAATTACCTTTTTCCAACGCATGTTTAATTTCTCTCCTAATAATAACCAGGGCAAAGTTATGGTAGATGTTTTTTTTTAATTCGAAGACATAATTTAGAATGTTTGTCTATCTGCCTATCAGCTAGCTATCAGAAGTAATTTAGATCAATAATTTTCTCTGCATAATTGTCTTGCAGGGAAGGAGTAGTGACAAATTTTACTCAATTAAAAATAGTTGTATTTCCCATCCACTGAAGTCAAAGGTAGATTGTAATCTAACAATTCCTACGCTAATAATCTAAAAAAAACTAATAGTTTTATTACAAATAAAACCAAAGCACCACCGTATAAATTCGACTTATATCCCCTCAAAAAACTTCAAAGTCATAGGAACAAATGGAGTTTACTAAGCGAATGCCGGGGCCTGCTAGTTTTAGTCAAATTCATAGATTTTTCCACCGGTGTCCATTACTAATCCAACGGTGTATGGCTTATCTCTGTCGAACTTGTGGCTACTGACAAGTAAAGTACCCGAAGTGAGGACTCGAGTTGCTCATCAAGTGATACCTTAAATTGAAGCTAGTGACGAGTATAGTACACCTGTGAAATCCTAGCTGCAGAGCTCCAGTAATAACAAGGTTATGGCGGGTCAAAGTTCAAAGAGAAAGCGAATTTAGCTGCTTCTGATGTCCACAGAAGTGATTTAAAAGTTTTATTCTGTATTCTGGAATAGCCTGCCTGCCGATCGTGATAAAGTCTTGCTTTTGCTGGATTCATGGAGTGCAAATAAGGATGATAACGTATCAAATGAATTATGCCCTAATCATATAACACTGTTCAAACGTTTAATTCCTGGTGGTTGCACTGGTTTCATCCAACCACTTGATGTTTACTTCTTCCGTCCATATAAATCATTTATCACGTTCATTACTGACACAGTTATCGCTTCCTCGGAAATTAATCTCTGGCATCGGGATAACATTTTACGAATGCAGTCCTTCACTCTCTTCCAATTCAGCGCCTCACGATTTCGCAACATGATCAGGTTTGCGTTTTACAAAAGCGGCTACTTGGATGAGGAGCCCGAGCCCTGGATTTCTCCATTGGATTATTGTTTTGATTCTAATATACTTGACGAGTGTTACAAGACCTCATGTGAAAACATCTCTTTTGTCAAGTGTGCTCACTGTGAGCAAAGTATCTGCTTATCACACGCCTTCATTGACGACTTACATATTGATTGTATCAATGTGTAGTACTTTGTACGTGCCTCTTTCCTTCACATGAATCGCATTTCAATTCAAACCCATGTCCTTCTGACTTTTGTTCTGCCTTTCGTTGTGACTTGTTTCAATACAATTCGCTTTCTCTTTGAACTTTGACCCGCCATAACCTTTTTATTTCTGGAGCTCTGCAGCTAGGATTTCACAGGTGTACTATACTCGTCACTAGCTTCAATTAAGGTATCACTTGATGAGCAACTCGAGTCCTCACTTCGGGTACTTTACTTGTGAGATCTAGTAGGGTTACAAATGGATAATACGCGTACTAAGCGATTCGAAAGGACTTGCCAGTTCTAGTCACATTCATAGTTTTCCTCACCATTGCAGACCATGACGAATCCAACGGTGTAAAAATCATCTCTGTCAGACTTGTAGTTACTAAAATTTAGGAGGGACACAAATGGAGAATACAAAGCGACTGGAAAGGACCTGCCAGTTTTAGGGTCAAAGTCATAGGTTATTCCAGGGTTTCAGGCCTTGTGACATGCAATAGTACTTCTGTTTACATGCCTCCTTTACTCAGTTTTTCCAAGAATAAAAAGGCAGAACTTCTCTATAGATATATCTGTTGCGGCTGCAGCCTATATTAGGCACATGAATATTGATAAACACAGGCAGTAAGATGTTCGTTAGTGAGAGTAAAAGTAATGTTAGGATATATTTTTATATATATAAATCAGAAAAAGAGAGTTTTCATATAACTTTAAACTAAATTAGATTTTTTTTTCAGGAAACCACACAATAGACCTTGCAACTCTTCCAAATATCACCCCATTGCAAATATGATGTTGCTATACTGTTACAAAATTCTCATATCTCACCTTCACTACATAAAATCTTTCAGGTATGTGCTGTTTTCTCAAACATCATGTTTACATTCGCGTCGGCACCTGTTGTAGAAGCTGAATAAAGAGGGGATTTGTGTAGTCTCCTTCCTTCTTTTTTCCCTCGGACTAAAAGCGAAGACAGGGGCGGGGCGCGGCTGGCTTACTCTCATCAAACCTTTGACAGGTGGACTGGAATAGCTATATAAAAATACTATTTTTTTTATTGGTGTATCAGATATGATTGCAATTAAAATTATTAGAATCGTTTCTTCACAAGGAATAAAAACAAAAAAAGTTGGTCTTTCTAGGGTAAGTGGTTGCAAAGTTAGACATATTGTAATTTGTAGAAAAAATAATAATTTTATTTATTTTTTAATAATTTATTTCTGAAAATCTAGGAGACAAATGTACGTTCTAAGTATTTCAACCCGTGCATAAACTTCTTATAATACTCCAAAACTTTTCTTTTCTATTAAAGATATCCAGTTCCTTAGAAAATGAAGATATTCGGTATCAATTTTCTGTCCGTAAGCACCAATAGTAAACTTGCTAGCTCTGGCAGAAGTAGAAGACCGTCTTAAGGCATATCCAGTAATAACAGAAAAGTTACAATGGTATTTTTTTTTTTTAGATATTATTTGTTTGTTTACTGTCTTAGAGCAGGCCACTATTATCATCGTATGTTACTTGATAATCCTTCTTTAGCGATAATCTTCAGTACACAACTGAATTATTGTTAACACAACTGAATTAAATTTATTTTATGGCCTGTAGGCATCTCAGACTCAGGCCATAAGGGAGGGAGAGAGAATTTTGGAATTTAGTCGTCCAGAACCTAGTTAGTAGATATTATCCTGATATTTACCTGGTGTGATTGAGGAGTGCTATGAGTAGAGATCAGTGATTTATGTGTTACGATAGACCGATATTGCTTTAGGTAGCTACGTCATACTTTTGTTATAACAGCGGTAGTTATTTACTACTTCAACGTTCTTTTGTTTTAGTTATCGTTGCTATAAACGCTAACTACCAACGCTAGGTAGCAACTAGTTGAGTTTATGGATGCACGGAAGTGCATCATTGGGCATAGATATTAATCTTTAGAATTATTAAACAGCAGATACAATTAGGCCATGACTACAAATAGTTTAAGACGACATCGATTCGTATAGATTTACGTTCTATCCTTTGATGAAGCATATGCTATAAAATTGGACAGAACCTACACTTTGGAAAACGTGTTGTGAAGTTTTTGTATTGAACCAGATGTTTTTAATAAAAATTTTACATGGTTAGCGACTGCTTACTTATTGCATTCAACTGACTATTATGCTAGTAAGATAAATCATATACTTCATAGCACAGCAAGGAGAAACCCTAGGAAGACCTGTCACACGATAGGCGGCTGCTGGAGTCGTTTCGTAAGCCTTCTAGTTGCTAAGCCAACTGAGCTACGGCCACTTGGTATTATTGGTTTATTATTTATTGGTATTTCAATATCTTCTTATGGTGCTTTCATAAAATAAATGTCGTAAGCAATTTCTTTTTCTTTATTTATCAAGACAAGAACACACAATACAAATTTGGCATAATTTTTTGCAAGATATAAATGTGCACAGTAATGTAATATTTCCTCCATTAAAATCAAAAGATGATACACAGTTGTGATATTCCAAGTTAGGCAGCATATAATAAATGCGCAATAAATACATGATGAATATTTACTGAATTTTTTCAAGCTGTGAAAATCTTAGACGATAGCATTTCTCTTTTTAAAGTGATAAAGGTAATGAATAACGTGGTTAAAAATTGTTGTATATATGAACAAAGAAAACAAAATAAATGAAGGCAAACGGCCAAACAATAAAATACATATTATTCATGGAATGATAGAGACTTGTGGCATTTTATTAAGCCATGAAAAAACAAAACAGACTTGAAAAGTTTGTAGAATTCCAAAGTAGTCGTATTTACCACAATGATGAAATATTTTCGAAGAATACTAGAAAATCTAGAAGCTATTCTTCCTCTTTAAACTGTCACAAACATAAATGATTTTTAGAACGAGATATGTATAATGTCACGACTACAATTTCTTTCATCATGCAAGAGAACAAAAGAGAATGACCAACAAAATAATATATTTTTTCTGCAGCAATCCGTACGTGCTGTCGTCTACATCCATTTAGACGTGCTACCCATCCGATGTCTACATCTACACCCGGCTTTCCTTGGGTATCTGCTGTCTACATCCACTCTTCCTCTGATTCCCTTCCAGATTTCTCAGAACTGAAATCCTCTTCTTCATCTGACTTGTGACAATCCTTCAATAACATCACATTTTTTCAGATTTTGACAAGGATATGACAGACTGTTCCACTTGGGGTTGAATCCTTTTTCAGGTACCTCTCATCCACTACTTTCTCGTATATTCAGAGGCCGAATTTTTCCTTTGCGGGAGAAAGGTGCTGTGTATTCGCATCCAATGAAGGCATGAAATCCTGGCAAAGGTTTACAAATTTTGGATCCCAACTTTTGTGGAAAACGCGAAACGTTTATATAACGCTTATTTTTTCAACTCTGAAATCAAGCCAAACCTTGTAGTAATGTCTGATGTGTGCAGATTTTTCTGTGTTCCATAAATAAAAACAAAATCAAAACATCTGTATCTCCTGTGCGTACCACTATATCTTTGTGATACGTATCTCCTGCTGCCTTCAGGGACGTATCATTTTTGAACATATTTTCACAATGGAGAAAAAGACGTAAGTCTGCCTCTTCATGCTCACAACTAAAGTCGGGAACTTCTTTGGAAAAAACACTTTGGTTAACAAAACATTTATTTACCTTGCATGAAAGACAGTCTTGTTTCCATAAAATCTCGTTGTGAGTATCATGCTACTAATATCTTACAAGGAAGTGCGACAAAGATCACTTGAAGTTTGCATTATTTAGTGTTTTATGGAAATCTTTTAATTCTCTTCTGGTGTGGTCCCTGCATATAAAAATCTTGAGTATAGGACTGTTCCTCTGTGAAATCTTTCTACATTCTTGATGGAAGGATTTGCACTGGTCGAAAGTAACGTCAATCAGCGTTGCTCTTGTGGAGCATATTTTCTGCAGAATATATGAAGATAATCCTCCATAGTCTCAGGTAGTTTTGACAGTAAACTATGCAACACAAACATCAACAACCTTGTAAACTACACAATTTGGTATTTCTTCGGATTGAATAAGTTTCTTAAGGTTTCGGAGTAGTTGGGCCTCATCAGTTTTTATCGCAATTCCATCAATATGAACTAAAGAAAGTGAAAGGGTGTCAATTCATACTCCAACAGAGTCTCTAGCTTTAGTTTTTCAATAGTAAGGTATAATTCATTCTGCCAAACATTCCAGGAGTAATCCCAAGTTCTTTTATCATATTGTCTCTGGTTTTTATTTTAACTTTTATCCCGTCTGCCTCTAAATTGGAAATGACTTATCTTCTAATTTCCAAACCTGTCATTGTCTTCTAAGTATGAAAGTATGCCTCAGCTGATTTCCTCGGTCCATTGTACCAAGAAAATATTCTTTAGTTTTTTGTTTTTTTGTGTTTTTTTTTCACTTGATGCGCGTTACCTGTTCCAATATTGTATAGCATATCATCTTGAAGTGAGGTGCAATGGATTAGCTGATGCTTCTACCGGTATAACACGACACACGGCTCGAAGATCTTAATTATCTTGAAGTATTCTAGATCTTTTCAGGTCATTACACACATCATCTTTAGGGTTTAAACCTACCATCTTATTCAGACTAGTGACAATTTCCGATCTCATACTTCTCGTTACAGTCCAGAGTAAATGTGCTGAAGGTTGATTTGTCATTGCTGAGATCAGAGGCGGTTCTAGGCCTGGGCCCTCCCAGTTTTTTTGCAGTGAAGATAAACTAATATCCTCAATTGTCTTGAAATATTTAGTATAATTAATATTTATTTTGCAAGAAGTTTAATACTATCTATTCTTGAACATGAAATGAAGTGTACCATGATAAGCTTCTTCTATAAACATGAGGTGGGGAAGGAGTCACAGTGTATGTTAGAAACTGCATTTTGTCGAGTTTTAAACGATTTTTTAATTTCTTAAAACAAGTTTCAAGTAGTTATTTTATTGTTTTTTGGTTGTGTAACACAGTATTTTTTTGTTTTTAAAACCTTTTAGAAGTCTTCACTATCAACAACGTTGTAACAAAGGGAAGACCACATCATCTAAAAATTTAATTTATTGCTTGTAGGCAATGCGGTGTTATTTCGAAATTATAGCACCAGTAGCTTATACCGAAAACGACAGAACGCTAATCGTTGTCCGACTTATTTCTTACTATAAAAATAGTATAGGAAATTCTAGTCCGACCTACATATAAAAAGTAGAAATCTTTGTTGCTGTTTTATTTTAATCATCTTCTTTAGGTCTACATTGGTGTTGAATTATACAATATCTCCAGTGTGGTATTTATAGATTTTTAAGTGTGTGTGTGTGTGTAGAGGGACGGACTCTTAATGCCGTTTTATGTAGTGTAAAATCAAATCAAGTCATTTTATCCAGTGTAAATTTGGCAGTTAACTATAAGTTTCCTTCTATAAATTCCATGCACTGATGAAAAATATTAAAATGTTCACTGTTTTGCTTCAACTAATTGTTGTTTTCTTACACTGAAAAAGGTTTTAAACGTATATACATAATAGATATACATAAGGAGAATTAATATGCAATTTTTTTTAAAAATTACTGAAAATGACTAATGTGTATCACAC
Source organism: Lepisma saccharinum (assembly GCA_022664845.1). Lineage (NCBI taxonomy): Eukaryota > Metazoa > Arthropoda > Insecta > Zygentoma > Lepismatidae > Lepisma > Lepisma saccharinum. The sequence goes on along the minus strand of JAGDQP010006205.1, from coordinate 47,395 downwards.
CCACCAACACAAACAAACATTTGTTGGGTCATTGTCTGAGAAGAGCTTGTACTGAGAAATGCATTGGAACAAATGGTGGGAAGGCAAAAGAGGAAAGAAAGAGAATGTAGATTATGGACAGCATCGTTGAGAGCTGCACCCCAGTTTTTTTCCTCTAGAACCGCCACTGCTGAGATCCCCGTTAGTCTGCTTGCTGAGTCTCAGTTTACAGTGTGCTCTAGAGTTCGATCAATTGGAGCACCAGCAAAAGCTATTTTGATCGTTTGACTGACAATATACCCTTTTCAAGGCGCAGCTTCAATCCAGAATACTTCACTTCCATGTTTTTCAGGTTTTCTTCATATTTGACCATCCATCAAGCATAATTTGAATGGTTTGTGACGAAGAAAAGATTAGCTATCATTGGCAAACAGAAAATAAACAGGTCTACATCATTCATCCTCATAGCTCTTATCATTTTCAGGTACATATTTACACATTCTATATACATAAACCAAAATTGATCTATGCTCACCTTTCGTATAACATTGCAGAATATTTTGTACTCGATAAATGTTCATTAAATAGACTTGAAATCCAGGTGGATACTCTACACGCGATCGACTGAGGAAAAATGTAATATGTTCAATTTGTAAAACCAGTGCAAAAAGAGGATATAAACATTTGCATCTGTTGTAGTGTCTGCCAGAAATTAATCCTTTGACTGAGTTTTTGCTAGAACTCCACTTTCACATAGTATGTGTGAACATTCCTTTGCGATCTTCTGTATAATTTTCAACGTTTCCAAAACCATTGATTGGTTTGTGGAGGGCTCATCATAATAATTACGAAGGAACGGCACCCTTTGTTCTGCGTTGTCATCTTTTACCGTTCGAGAATAGTATCCATATCAACATACAACTCCGATGAGGCGAAGTTTCTTGGAATACGATTCAAGCTGAATGTCAGTAAATTTAAGTTTTCTCTTTCTTATGATTTCTGCTGTTCGTCCAGATCCTGAGGACTGTTCTGTTCTGGTGTTGTCGATGGTCTAGATGCGATGTAGGCTGATGTTTCTGATCGTTTAGAGGCCAACTGTGCTGGTGCTCTTGAGTTTCCAGGTCCTATATTTGATATTGGTAGTTTTTCAGATTGTTGGGTATCGTCATGTTCTACTTCTTCACCATCAATTCTCTGGAAACAAATCCCCACTGTAACTTTTGCGAGATAGTGTTTCCGTATTTTCATCATAGTTATCAAATAGAATGCAAGGTATCAGTCCAGGATCCTTCTTAATTCCTTCTGGTATTGGTTGATTTTGACTGGGAAGTTACTTGAGCCATTCGAGTTTCTAGTTCCTCGGCCAGCCAATAACTAATACTGTCCAAATCTGTCCAGTATTTGCAGATCTTCCTTTTCCCTATCGTTCTCTTTAAGGCCAAGTCCAAAGCTAAATGGTTTGCAGGGACAAAATTTCCACGTCAAACTGAAAACACAAAATCTGCAGCAACTAATTTCATACGTTGTGTGCATTTTGATTGTGAGGATTAGAACATGGGGCCATGAAACAAGACTTAAAGTAAACGTTTACCCATGTGTGCACTTGTAAATTAAAAAAAAATCCCTTTCAGTGCTACATTGGAAAGACCTTTTATTCCCCTTAAAACCCTGCGCAAAGCTGCTCTGAAAGCCCCGAAAACCGTGGCATAGAGGCCTAAAGTAGAGACCTGCACGGGCCGGGCTTGGGCGGGCCAGCTCCGCTATTTCTTTGGGCCGGGCTTGCTTTTTCGTCATGTCGGGCTGGGCTCGGGCTGATTAATTGCACTTCTTTAAAGCAATTCAATAATTATGGACTTTCTTTAAACGATAATTGGAATAAAGCCAAAAGTTCAAGTCTGTGTGCACGCCACGTGGAGTGAAAGGTATTACAAACAATGCAATATTTACAGCTGGTGTTGCTTAGCGGCTCCACTTTTGCTATAGAGGATTAGTTGTTCACCGGGGCGTTGACCCCAGTCGGCAGTCACACGGGTGACTGTATGCCCTTCCCTCATTAAATAACAAAAGAAAGAATGCGTATTGAAGCTTTCTCTGCTGATAATCCGTGTCAATACCAGAATATGGTCAATTCAACCACTAGATTCAAGGGGCTGAACAGTCAAGAGTTGTCGTCTTGATATAAAAGTGAAACGAAACCGCACTTTGTTCTTCTCTCCACCTCAGCAACCCGCAGGAAGAAATGGTGGATGAAGTCAGGGTTGCAGTCTAATACGGTGTTAAATACCATGCAAATGTAGGTCTTGCGGGTGGAGTCAAATTTCTGATAATTTGTTTTGTAAATAAAAGCTATACTTTGACTAGCTACTTCTTTGCCGGATTTAAGGAACTTACGACTACAAGTAATCCTACTGTTGAAAGCGAAAGGATTATTTTGATCCTTTGTGTTAGAAATAAATTGAAACGACAATCCTGTAGAATGAAATTAAAATGACTAGCAAATCTAAGTGCATCACATTGTTCAAACACTCACATAGGCTTGTATGCATTATATTATTATTATTATTATTATTATTATTATTATATATATCAGATACAAGTATATTGGGGCTCGAGCCAAAACTTTTTAAAATTTGTCTGGCCGGGCTTGGGCCAAGAATTTTTAAAACTTATCGGACCGGGCCGGGCTCGGGCCAAGAATTTTTAAAAGTTATCGGGCCTGGCCGGGCTCGGGCCAAAAACTTGTAAATCTTTCCGGGCCCGGGCTGGACCGGGCCTAGGTACATTCGGGCTGGATTGGGCTCGGGCCGAAAAATTCGGCCCGTGCAGGTCTCTAGCCTAAAGCACCCGAAAGGTTTCTCACTTTTTGGTTTCGGGGACCCGTCCACATCAAACTCGAGTTTTTCCATGTGTCATGACGTAAAATTTGGCTTTTTTCTTCTTCAGAAATTGTCTTAAAGTAATTTGGCCTCCAACTTTTTTGTCTTACGAGGTGTTTTCGTGAATGTTACATGGAAACAATCAAAAGGGTACAAGAATTTTTCATGGACCTTATGACGTATATTTTGGACTTTATTTTTCGAAATCTCAAACTTGTCTTACAGCCCTAGGGCCCCCTAAGTAGTATTTTTTTTATTTAGAGACCCGCATTCCACCCCTGCCTCTTTGCATCAATTGCACAAGACAAGTTGTGCACTTTCTGGGTCGTGCATCACGAGCAGATATTCGCTGTCCTTGCCTTGGGGCAGGCATGTCCCTAGAGATTCTTGGATTGCCGGAGTTCCGACATTCCAAAAAGCTCCTGTGTCTTCTGGTATAACAATGAAACTTATTAAACAGTTCATAAAGCACATGAACAGAATCTGGATTCGTTAGTATGTGCAACACATATTCATTGTTCTCAAATTGTCCACAAGTACACACGCCTTTTTCTTCTTCAAACATGTAGTAACACCAGATACATCTAAAATTGTTTTCAATGTCAAAGTCCTTTAGCATTTCTTCCAAACATTCAAAATCTATAAAGTCAGGTCTACACCAACATGGTTCTTCTTTCGTAATCACTTTACCGTAACGTGATCCCTCCATGGTTTCTCGTGTGTTCACTGTAAGTATTTCTTATAAGTTAACTGTCACTGACGTCTTCACACAATGCTCACACCTCTATTATACCTCGCTCTTTAGAGCAATAACTTTTCGCATAAAGGTTCCATAGAATATCCAATCATTGTCAGGGTTTAATCCTTCAGGAAAAAATAGAACTATTGGTGTTTAGGTCATCATAACGCAACTTGGGTTCACCCAATGGGAAAATTTCTAACCCATCGTATTTCATGTTTATGTAAACCATATGTAATACAAATACTGTTCATGGTATCGATGTGCTCTTCTGTCAAAACCGAATATCTAATACCTACATGGTACATAAGTTCCATCTAAATTTCTATGTACATACGTATAGTCTTTTGCCCTACTGTGCCTGCTTGTTATTATGCAAACCACTAAAGCATGTTTTATCCACCATATTAATCGTCTTAAATCTATATTCTATTTTTTTCTTCACACTAAAATCATTCCTTATGTTCAGCAAAAATATCTTTAACAAGTAACACTTTCTGAACTTCAGTCAGTTTACGTTCCAGTACATTTCTTAGTCCCACTTCAAATATACCAATTGTATAGTCTTTGCAATTATTATGTTTCACTTCATACGCATTATATAAAGCCTTAAAATTATTAGGCTCAAATACACTACACCACATTTGATCATTCAGCAAATGTTCACGTTCTATTTCATTCCAGCCAAATCCCATGCAAGCATGCGCAAATTGATTACCTTCTTGTTGTACACATCCACCACAAATTAGCGGAAAACGAACATAATTTGCAGTTTCCATGGCTTGAAATATACAACTTTCCTCAATTATGTTTCGTTCACATGCACATATTGCTTTTCTTTCACTTTTCTCTTTCCTATCACGTCCACTATCCAATTCATCACATTCACTTTGTTGTTCTGCTAATTTACTAAGAATATTTATGTCTTCCTGCATATCATCATAACTTTGTATTTTGCACACGACATCTCCACTTTTAACTATCGTATCCATTTGCACCGATTCACTTTCCACCTTCTTCTGATTTGGTAACATGTCTATTTCCATACATATTGTTGAAGAACAAGAGACCTCCGTTCCAGGTTTTGTGTTTGTATTTACACATTGGGGGTACACACTGGTAACCGTTGGCTTTAATAGGGATGGGCTGTTTGGTCTTTCTTCAATATCCGTTTCAACAAATTCACTTTTCGTTAGGGAATGTACACTTCTCTAAGGGTATCACATTTAAAGCGTTTTTCATAGTCACATTACTTTTCATAAGCAAGGAAGGACTCTGCGATCGGTTTTCAATATTTGATAAAGTTTCAGCAAAAAGTTCCACTTCGTTCACTATATTTAAAAAGCTGTCACTGGACCAGCTATCTTCTTCTCCCGAAAAATCCATTATAAATTAAAAAGTTTCCTTTCGTCAAAAAGACACAATACTGTTCAAAGTACTTAATTTGTTCAATTAAATACCCGGAATACTACACAACAAAATCCCGATACAGTCTTTTCAATCTTAAACTGCTTCTGTCTTTTCTTCCAAACTATAGACCAACACCACCAACAAAAGCTTCTATTCACACTAACTTTAAAACAACCCAAACAATCATAAGGCTTATACAACAATACTTTTGTGCCCAAACAGTCATTTTAAAACACTTCTGCGCATGTCACATCTCTAAACCTTTTATTTTTTCTTCTACGTCAGTACCTCTCCCCCATTTTCTTCCTTAAAGACACCAAGCAGAACAACCATGAATCCAATCCTTTATCCACAAAAGTGCATGCAATTTCTCCATGTACTCATCATTTCTAATTATTTCTATATATGTACACAAAAAGTTTGAGTGTAATGCTATTATTTCAATGTATCTCTAAAAATATTTCATAAATTTCCTTACAAGTACAGTAAAGTTTCCCTACACAATTTCTCCCTTAGATCCTTACAAATGTCAATGCATTTGTGCTGAGCTGTGTCCATAGGAGTATAATTATAGCATGCTATACATGTTAATGGCAATAACGGTTTCCAATGGTCTATACTGCTTATTATACAATCAGGACTAACTTTGTTAGTACAACATTCACATACCATCATTATGTAGTTTCATCAGTACTTAGGTTCGAGTCTTTTGTTGACCATCTTTATAGAATTTGTTCACTAATCACAATGTGCTGTCTCATTATCAGTTTGTTCAATAAAATATAAACAAAGACAATTGTTTTAAAGTACATTTGCACAACTCAAATACCATCAATGTTACATGAATAACGCATTTCTTTAAGTCATTCGGGTTGACAGCAATATCCATCCTTAGTTGGGTTCAATAAATATTTTATCTAGCACAAA
>JAGDQP010006205.1:10579-40287 GCA_022664845.1 Lepisma saccharinum | reverse complement strand
TCGTCAAAAAGACACAATACTGTTCAAAGTACTTAATTTGTTCAATTAAATACCCGGAATACTACACAACAAAATCCCGATACAGTCTTTTCAATCTTAAACTGCTTCTGTCTTTTCTTCCAAACTATAGACCAACACCACCAACAAAAGCTTCTATTCACACTAACTTTAAAACAACCCAAACAATCATAAGGCTTATACAACAATACTTTTGTGCCCAAACAGTCATTTTAAAACACTTCTGCGCATGTCACATCTCTAAACCTTTTATTTTTTCTTCTACGTCAGTACCTCTCCCCCATTTTCTTCCTTAAAGACACCAAGCAGAACAACCATGAATCCAATCCTTTATCCACAAAAGTGCATGCAATTTCTCCATGTACTCATCATTTCTAATTATTTCTATATATGTACACAAAAAGTTTGAGTGTAATGCTATTATTTCAATGTATCTCTAAAAATATTTCATAAATTTCCTTACAAGTACAGTAAAGTTTCCCTACACAATTTCTCCCTTAGATCCTTACAAATGTCAATGCATTTGTGCTGAGCTGTGTCCATAGGAGTATAATTATAGCATGCTATACATGTTAATGGCAATAACGGTTTCCAATGGTCTATACTGCTTATTATACAATCAGGACTAACTTTGTTAGTACAACATTCACATACCATCATTATGTAGTTTCATCAGTACTTAGGTTCGAGTCTTTTGTTGACCATCTTTATAGAATTTGTTCACTAATCACAATGTGCTGTCTCATTATCAGTTTGTTCAATAAAATATAAACAAAGACAATTGTTTTAAAGTACATTTGCACAACTCAAATACCATCAATGTTACATGAATAACGCATTTCTTTAAGTCATTCGGGTTGACAGCAATATCCATCCTTAGTTGGGTTCAATAAATATTTTATCTAGCACAAACAACGAGTTTTCAAAACTTTTGTTATATTTTCTTAATCTACTCAACATATATCTTTATACCAACTTTCAGGTTTCTATCTTAAACGGTCTGGAAAATGGTTCTTTCATCCGCCATATTTGTTTAAAGATGGCGACTTTTCCAAAAAATATTACATTTTCGTAATCTACTTGTCAAACTATATCATTGTACCAAATTTCAGGATTCTATCTTAGACGGTATGAAAAATGGTTCTTTCGTCCGCCATATTTGTTTTAAAATGGCGACTTCTCCAAAAACTGCTTACATTTTCGTAATTCTTTTGTACTGATCAACGTTTCTACCAAGTTTCAAGTTTCTATACTTAGCCGTTTAGGCTGCGTATTCCTTCAAAAATAACTTCGGCGGCCATATTTGTTTAAAGATGGCGACTTTTGTACAATTTTCTCGTATGTCTGTAATTCTTTTCCAGTAGTCAACGTTTCTACCAAGTTTCAAGTTTCTAGGTCTAATCGTTTAGGCTCTGTATTCTATCAAAACATCCTTTCCACGGCCATATTTGTTTAAAATGGCGACTTATAAAAACTTTTCTTAAATTTCTTCAATCTAATAATGGCAATACGTGTTCATATAAATTTTCAGTTCTGTAGCTCAAACGATGTGCTAAAATATATTTTATGTCGGCCATATTAGTTATAAAATGGCGACTTTTTAAAAATCAAAGGCAAAACCAGAATAAGTACATTTCCTAGGTTCAAAACCAATATATACAACATTCACGTTTCGTCATGAGGTTTACGTCCTGCATCCAAACCTTTTCAAATTTACCCACGCTTTCGGAAGGTTTTCAGTTCGAGTTTAGTCAAATTGTATTTTATTCAGTAAAATCACATGTTCTTTTATCTCAGTTTCTGTATATCTCAACGATATTCAATAATTTTGCTCATGTATGCTATCTTTCTGTAATTTACCAACGCTTTCGGCAGCTTTTAGTACTATTTTCGTCAATATTACATTTTATTCAGTACAATAGGTTCTTATTTCTGTGTTGGTCCTTGTATATGTCAGCACCAAGTTATATTCAACATTTGTTTCAATAAGATACAACAAACGGTCTAGTAGACGTCCAAATGTGTGTTAGTTCAATATATAATTATGTCATAAGGCGACATTCTGCCATCAGCATTATTCCTAAAACAAACAACTAAAGTCTTCACATATGTATTTATCAGTCAGCATTAGTCAAATGTTTCAATACCCGTCCAAGTATTATCTTCAGTAACCATCACCACTATACCACAACAACCTTAATGTTAAACTTTAAACAATGGATCTACCACAAGGTAACAAAATCTGACACTTGGAGCAAGTTAAACTTTAAATATTGGATCTGCCGCAAGGTAACAAAATCTGACACTTGAAGCAAGTTAAACTTTAAATATTGGATCTGCCGCAAGGTAACAAACTCTGACACTTGGAGCAAGTTAAACTTTAACCATTGGATCTGCCGCAATACCATTCTTTTCTTTCAACGCAAGTCAGCAAAACAGTTAAATGTTAATCAAACTAATGTAATTACTAAATATATTTATTTGTGTGTCATATTCAAAGGTACTTGAAGTTTCTTGCATTCATATCAGTTGTCGACAATAATAATTTCATTTTTTTATTTCGTTTTCAAAAAATATTAATATCTAGCCTTTCTTTTTTTTTTCTTAAACTAAATTGGTGTTGGCCTCTAGGCAATGACTTCATTATCTCCAGTTGTGTTGTCTGGTAAAGAAAGGGTCGTGAAGAAAAAAGGTAACTCTTTCCTTTTCTTCTTCTTCTTCTTAAACTAAATTAATTTCTTTTCGCCTGTAGGTATCTCGTCGAAGCCAACCCCGCTATTATTATTTTTTTTTATCCAGAAAAAGGCAAATGCCCTGTGGCATTCTGTTATAGATATTTGTGTTCCGGGCCGGGAAAAGGGGTAAGACGCAAGAGTTAAGTTCAATTTAATTTTTAATTAGCGAGCTGTCAAATCCGAGAGTAAATTTGTGAAAAACAAGAATAATTAATGATTAAAATATGCAAATGGTTATAGTTTACCGCAATGTCACTACTCACACAACACAAGTATATACGTCTTACCTACATGCGTCCTATTCCGTTCTTGATGTTGCTGGCTCCCTTCCGATCCTTGCTGCTACGAGATAAACGCCGCCTCCTCTCACTGAGCGGTTGCTGGATTAAATCAAGTTTTGTTCCCTACGTACATAATTTGCTCTCTTTATATCTGTGTCTCTTCATATATTCTTTTTCTGACGCGCCGGCGGTTCGATTGTTATTTCATTTCGTATGACAGCATTCCACGTTATGTTCATCCGTATACAGGATTTGTGTCTCGCTATTCAGTTATTACAAATCGTTCTTAACATTTGCATTTCAAGAGCCTTGGATCCAATCCACTTGAGGTGTCTCATGTTGCTGCTTGGAATCTATAATGAGCGCTTTTCACACGTTATACCATCAAACTTCTCAGCGTACCCGGATGTCCAACGATTATTTATTCAAATCTTCTTTCTTCTATTATCTCAACAGACCACACACAATATGTCTTCCATTTCCTTTACTTTCGGATTTTGTTAACCCATTCTATACGCATTTTCAAGAACTTACATTCAATATATCTGTTGTTTGCTCATCTGCTTTCATTCCTTCCGCTTGACAGCATTACATTGTTATGAACGCTAATCTGGCTTGGCTTACTCTATTACACTTCAGTGCGTTCGACTTGCCTTAATTTTAGTTCATTCTCTTTAACGAAGACTCGAAACTACAGTTTGTCATAGGGAGGGTAGGATGGCAATCAACTCATTACAACCCAGTAGTGTGAAATACACTGTAAAAATTTAAAAAAAATCCTCGCGTATTTTTGATCCCGAATGAATAATATTGTGTTCTGTAACGTCCTCAAACTGAGTTCTTATACCCTACAACCCAGTAAGGTGAGATACACTGTAAAAAGAATCAAAAATTCAAATTTAAATTTCTCTGCTTGTATTCGGCCAATCTGCACTAACATTTTAGATCACCTTCAGCACAGGCGGCAGCTATGTGGGAGGGCGGCGGTAAATATAAAAGATATTCGATTTAATAATTTTATTGATATAATTCGATCGCGAATAAAATCGATATCAAACACTACACTCTACCAAACTTGGGTTAGCTGCCAAGGCAAGGATCTGGAATGACCTTCGGTTAGGCGGGAGAGGTAGGGCCTCATCGCCAGTCCACACACAATAACCAATCCCAGATCGTTTAGGCCCGTGACGTCAGACTTCAACAGCCAATGAGACGCCGAGAAAAACGTTAAATTTACTGTCCATAACTACTGACCAAAATATGGATGACGAACTCTTCAATTCGAGAGTTCTGGTAGGGGTAGAACTCATTAAACTAATTCCTGGAAAGTGCACTGGGCTCACTCAACCTGCAGACGTTTCTTTCGACCGTACAAGAATATGGTGAAGTTTATAACATATGCAGTTCTCGTTGGATCAAATATCAACTTTTGGTACAGCGATTACTTTATGTGCTTACAATCGTTAGTGAGCTTTCAATTTTCGGCTTCAAGATTCAGAGACATGATTCGATACGCGTTTTTCAAATGTGGTTATTTATCAAAAAGACCTGCCTCTTTCGAAACACCCGTAAAACTGCTTCAAACGTGGTCTTGCCCAGACGTGTCAAGATGATGACAGTTCACACCTGGCTTTCATACGCAGTTCTCACTCTGAAAAATGTTTCAGCCTTGACTATTGTTTAATTCTGAAGTTACACAGTTTCTGTAACTAGCTTCAGAGGTCTCACGTATTTTTCGAGAATTGTGTACAAATTAATGTCGCATTAATGTAGTTTTCGGATTTTTTTTCAGTTTAGGTTTTTTAACTTCAAATATCTTCTTCCTCTTCAACGCTTTTTTTATAACAATTCGCCCTCACTCCTCTCTAAGAAGAGCTCACATGGAATCAATACACCGTTCGCCCCTTGTACACTTCGCTTAGCTCGGTGTGCATTCTACCCTGGTTTATTTGTATACATCCTAGCTTTCAGTAGCCTCTATTTGGGACTTTTATTAAATTTCCTACTGCGTATATACATAAAAAAGAAAAAATGTTAATTTTCATTTTTAAATTATGTGTAAAAGCATAGACCTCATAATAGATAGACTTAGCACGCTTCCCCATGTCTGGCTGCGCTAAAAGTAATGGATTTGTGTTCAGAGCACGTGATTTTGAATCCATCTGCTAGGTAGCTCTGCCATCGATGTCATATTCTACTATGGGGTCTATGGCAGAGCTACCTAGCAGATGGATTCAAAATCACGTGCTCTGAACACAAATCCATTAGTCTTAGCGCAGCCAGAAACGAGGAAGCGTGCTAAGTCTATATATTATGAGGTCTATGGTAAAAGTAACGACACCAGGATCCCGGGGCCTCTGGATCAACTTCCTGATACATTAACCACCAGACCAAGCTGGGAGTTGCGGAAGAAGCTCTTGTCGGTGTTAGTTATAGCCACTGTTTCTTCGAGGCATACTTTCGGAGTGGCTTTCCCCCACCGGTGGTTTTCAACCGCACCCCCGAAGGAATTAGTTTTAGCACTTATACTGAAATACGCATACACCGTGTATAAAAGTATATTCTATAAATATTGTTCATGTTATTTTGAGGTTAACTAAGCAAGTACGACATGTTCTTAAGTAATATTAGTGTTGTTTCATATTTTAGCACTTATGAGTCAATATGCATTATTTAAAATTTTCGTGAGCCCCCACGACTTGATTTTGCACCCCCGAAAAAAAATCCTGAAAGGAACACTACTTATAGCTCGAGCTCTGCGCCTGCGTGAGAGTGGGCTACGCCATCTCTCAACGTGTGTTCTCCCTAGAGAGGAGTGAGGGCGAATAGTTCTGAAAAAAATATTGCCATCAATGGTGCAGCTTAGCACAGTTACGCCTGCAGTACTCTCCTGGCTTCATAAAACCACACGATCAGGTCCGGACCCCCCAAAACTTAGGGTTTTATGGAAAACTAGTATAACTTCAGGCGTAATTATTCATATTTAATATAAATTTCATGCCCACACACACCTTGGACCCCTCCGAAAACCAAGTTCTGGCTACGTGGCTGCACACTATCAAAGAACAACATTGGTAAGTAAAATTGTTATACTCTATAAGTTTGTTTCCAATCAAACTGCAACTTGCCACAATTATTACCTACAGCATAACGAATTGTTTTGATGTTTGCACATTACGATCACAACTAGGGTTGCCAACCGTCCTGATTTTGTCTGGATTGTCCCTTTTTTTTCTAAAATTGTCCCGTGTCCCGCCACGACTTTGGAGGGACATCTAAATGTCCCTATTCTTTTATATTTTACTAGTTTTACCAACTAGTTGGCCGAAAATACATTAGTAAGGCAGAATTTGGAATAACATTCATTTACCTTTGAATTTATTTATGGCCTTAATAATTGGGCTCAGAGCGTTTGTTTTCTTGTGTTGGTTATAATGGTAGCTTTCAAAATACATTTTCTGTTGTCAGCAATGAGTTGTCATCCTTGTCAAGAATCACGATTTATGTCTATATCTGGAGATTTCAGTTTTTTTTTTATTAACTACAGATATTTCTATTGTATTTCATCAGCAAGTTATTTTTGTGTTTGCTTACGTTTTGCCATTATGCATATTAAATATACAGTATGGCCAGTCTATTTAAAGTTTCTTTCCGCTCCATTAGTATGCGTGTTTAATAATTCAAACGCATTTTTAGTCTACTGGTTTTGTAGGGCCAAACTGTTTCTTTTCTACCCATTCGGTCTTACAAGCAGCGACGAAGCTAGGATGGAAAACAAAATTGGGAACCAAAATATCCTCATTTAAAATAGCCAGGGGGACTGAAATACGTTTGACATATGTAGAAAATAAAGAATACAGATAAAACTGGGGCTACAAATGGGACTAATGTAGATTTGGGGGGCTTCAGCAGTAACCCCCTTCCCCCCCAATTGCCATCCCTGCGTGCAGGCTTTCTTAATCGGAAGTGTCCCGACTTTTCACTTTTTCAAGTTCGTAACCCTAATCACAACTGGATAGATTTGGCCACGTTAATCTTACGTTAGCCAGAATCTCTCTTATCCTGGGCCGTTGCGGAGGGCGCTGAACTTCACAATAGGGATTTTTTTTTTAAAAATTCGCCGATTATCCCCTATTTCCTCTCCACGTACGAACCATGACGCACAGATGAATAGTACTCCGTTTATAAATGTTTATATTATGTCCTATTTATAGGTTCGGTTTCGTATGTACAGAAAGCATTGGTATAAAAAATGTTTCCTCATACCTATTGAAGCTATCGGAACCAAACTTGGCACACGCATTGCCTATACCCCATATATTTTTCAAGATAGATTTGGATTGTGTGATCTTACCCGGGGCCGCTCCAGAGGGGCAAAAGTTGATAGAAGGGAGTTTTGGAGGAGGAATTTTCGCGAAATTCTTCCAAATTTCCCTTTCCGAATACGTCAGGGGCGCAAATGTATGGCATCTTTGGAATGCTTGTTTAGTTCTGAAGAGAATAAGGTACAAACAATGACTCTCCGATTAATAGTGTTGATGCAATAACTAACTGAGAGTCAAATTTCCTTCAAAATGGCTTTCGTTTTAAAATGCTTGATGGTTCACAAGGGGCACCTATTTTTTTGCGCCTGAACATCTCTCTGTTCTCTTTCGAACGGCCTATGTTTGATTCAGAAGTCCGTTTGACACATACATGACCCTTCCTTGTGAGCAACCACGTTGACAACAAAGTGAACATAGCGAGGTTATTAAAACCTCGAAAATGCCCCTCACAATGTAGTCCAAACTGTGCGGCAATAACAGAAATAGCAACTTTGTTTTGAATAATCACCGGTCAAGAGTGTCGGAATTGTTTTCGTATCAGTTGAACAAGCATTTTAAGTTAAAAAAAGATCTCTGCAAGATGGGTATCGTGTTTGCCAACGATGGACCAGAAATCCCAATTGAATACAACTTTCTCAAGAGTATTTGGAAAGCTTTAGAAGTTTGAGATCATTTTTGTGCGCCGATTTGTAACCAACGATGAAATTGTACCCATCTATCTTGATTCAGAAGATTTTACCATAAACTATTATTTAAGGATGATGATCTATACTTATAATCTACATATGATTTAATTAAATATGTGTGAAAGAACAAGTGATTACACTCTTCTTGTAGGTTGTTAATTAGATGTTCAAAATAGCATGGGATATGTAACAGTATGCGACTTGTTCATTCGGTATTTGTGAAGCAACAAACTTTCTTTTAACCAAATCATTAGATTCTTTCCGCGATTTTCGTTACTAAGAAAAGAAGAAAAACTGTATGCGATCTCTCTGGTGAAAGGCTATGTTGCAAGTGTGTGGTTAAAATAAAAATTCATCATGCTGCTTTGATGTGGGTCTGGGTGTGCCTTTAAATCTTTTATATGAATGGATACGTAAAAGACGAATAGAAATCATTACAGATGGCTGAGTAATATTATTGGGCGTTGTACTGTACAACAATCCTGTTGATTTTCCATGAGGTGAATGGCCTATCCTTTACCACTTCCAATAGCGTTAGCGTGCAGTTCACAGGCGGGTTCCTCTTGTCATCATCAGCGATTGGAAAGTTCGTGTTTTTAATAGTTTCTCGTGTTAAGTTTAGAAAGATTTCGTGCTGCATTTTATTGAGTTGCTCTTCGCCGTAAGAGCTTACGACATGGAAGGTCTGCGTGTGAAATTTGCAAGATTGCTCCGTCATTCAGTCGTGTCCCGTTATTTATGGAGAATGTAGGTTATTTAATAATTTAAAAAATAGGGTTTGAGTCCTGTTATTCTGTTCTCCCGCTAATGTCTCAATAGGAATATTCAGAATTGGTGACAAGAGAGTCTTGAGGAATAAACTCAAAATTTGAACCTCTGCGGAAAGCAAACTCCTGAAATTGCCACTTGTAATAAAATTTAAGTTAGGTATGTCTATACCAGTACGTTTTCATCAACTAAAATATTATCTGGACAAAAATGTGTTTTATGAGTGGAAAAGATGTATTTATGAATTTGGTTTACGACTACGAGGATATATAATATTCGTGGAGTGGTTAGCACCCATCATGGTAAAGTTCGGGAAATTCATTAACTACTCCACAGTGTAATTGACAAGGGAAGATCTGAAATTGATAGTTTAGTTTTATTACCAAACAATGCGCAATCGACAGAAGAGTGAAAGAAATGAACAAATCAAAATTTTTAGCTTTTGAGAAATATAAGGACAGGAGAGTTTTAAACCAAGTTTTATATATTCAACAGATTTTACAAACACGCCTATATACACTAATTTATATATATATATATATATATATATATATATATATATATATATACAGTGAAACCTCTCTAAAGCGGACAGGCATGGGGAATAAAAAAATGTCCGCTATAGAGAGGTGTCCGCCTTACAGAGGTTTCAATATTTTCTTACGTAAATTAGTGAGCAATGCCATATGGAACCAAAAGAATATAAACGGGTGCATCAAACAATTATACTGTATGAATATAACTAAAACCTTATTAACATTACCCTCCTGCGTCTAAATTGTACCTTATGTTCAGGGAACAACTTAGAAATATTTTATATTTTTGCAGTTTCCGTTTATCACATATTATTTCTTGAGTATGTTTGTAAATTAATTGGAACTCTGGAGGTTTTTAGAGAGAAAAGGAGAGAAGTAGAAATGCTCCGAAACTGAGGAATGGGTATTTGTGTAATTTTTCACTTCATATGACTTTCTCTCTTCCATTTTCTCTTCGATGTCTTGCGCTGCTCTTTCGCTATTTTTCCATCCGAGCATGTTTCTCCTTTCAAGCATATTATTCATTCGGAAGTGCACGAAAAAAATGTTTAGTTCCATCAGCGTTAGAAATGTTTTTGGCTGTAAATACAAACTATGAAAGGGAACATGTCCAACCATTCTGTATGACAGTCGGCATGTTAGCAATACTCGGATTCTCCTTAAATCACTTTGTGTCCGTTATAGGAGGTAAATACTGCCTATAAATGACAGAAAACACTGTCCGTGTCCGCAATACAGTGTGTCCGCTTTAGAGAGGTTTCTCAATACGTTTCTTCTTATAGCAATGATTGGGGATTACAAAATATGTCCGTTAAGGGAGGTGTCAGCTTTGCAGAGGTGTCCGTTAATAGAGGTTTCACTGTATATATCAAAGCCTCACCACTTCCATATGAAAAAATCATGTCAGAGTATTAAACTCTTACTAAAGTACAGTTTAGTTTCTTAAAGTAACTCATCATTCGTGGGCATCGTTTAACTTTGGGGATAGTGATTTTGCTGTCTGGCAACATGATCCGATTTTGGATATAACACCATTTTTCTTTTGACCGCCACTGACTGACTATATTTCAAGCACGTAAATCCCATGCTGCAATGAAAATATTGAGAGGTAACTTCCGTATGAAAAATACCTGCAGGCAAATACACTACATGCACTTATTTATTGCTATTACATGATTTACTTATTTGAATTTAACATTCACATATACCGACATGGTGTCAACACCCACCACCTCTCTGATGTTATATTTTAAACATAATAATTACTTATGTCCTGAAATGCTTGTATGAATACATGTAGGACTGATTATTATGATTTTAT
The DNA here is from genome assembly GCA_022664845.1 of Lepisma saccharinum. NCBI lineage: Eukaryota > Metazoa > Arthropoda > Insecta > Zygentoma > Lepismatidae > Lepisma > Lepisma saccharinum. The sequence continues at coordinate 29,617 of JAGDQP010006205.1, read as the reverse complement.
ATAATTATTCATGCTTTGAGAAATATATCATTACATAAAATAAATTGTCCCAAATGCGATTCGGACCCAGGACTTACGATTAGAAGCCACGAATCCTACCACTGAGCTAACATGAACACATCTACTTGCCTCTTTCATATAGAACTCCTGAAGAAACATGACTGAATTTTCGGTGTCCAAGACAATGACATTCATAACCTTTGTGCTGACCGGTTAGCCGTGCGGTCTACGGCGCATAGTGCGGTGAGTCAATGGGAAATAGGGGGAAAAAATGTAAAAACCGACTAGAATAAAGTGTTAGTGATAGACTTGTATTTCAGTATCAGTGAATCGTACTTTGAAAAAGATAATTCGTCAAATAAGTAAAATACAATATGCCATTGCGCAGACTTGTCAGGTTGCGTGATTACCAATGACACTCAACTAAAATAATATTTTCCTGAACAAAATGTACGCAAGATATCTACGGAAAAGTAACTAAAAATTAACTGTGACGAACATTTTTCAGCAAAACATTCTGAGTTACAGTCGTTTTCGGCAACGACCCTTTTTTCTCCTCTCGAATCGCATACAGACTAAGAAAACAGTCCTTGTGTAATGCATTTACTGTACTTCTCAAAACTTCATATTTTCTCTCTGTTAGGTCAAGGTCTAGATACAGTGCTAAAGCGTCATCTGGCGACAAACACTTAGCATCATTAACATTTGACAAACTTGGTCCGGATAATTCTGCGGCAAACCTAAGTTCTTCATGGGATTTTGTTCTGTCCAACTCTTCCACTCTGTTTCTTTGTTTTCCTGCCGCATTCTTCAAAAGTTTTTTTTTGGTCTTCCAGCTTTTTTGGATTCCAGGGTGGTCGGTATACTCTTCAGAGCAGTTATCTTTTCACGAGGAGTATGCAAAGAATCTAGCCACTACTTGTTTTTCTCAACAACAACAAAAAAAGTCGCGAGTTCTTCTGCACTTTTGCCACCTTTTGTGGATGTTTGAACATGTTGTTTTAACGTAGTTCCGTAAATCGTCCTCTTCACTGTCCTCCAAACTCTCTTTCACCTTAAAACGGGATTTTATAAATGCCGAAACAACAGATGCTCGGCCATTTGAGACAGACGCCCAAGTTTCAAAGAGTTCCCCAATTCGTGCACATTCTGTATCACAGCACTAAGACACTGCTGTATATCAAAGAGTGGCAGGTACTGGCAGACAAATGTCACATTTGCGAATAAAGGCTATTGTACTCAATTCGTTACAACAACCATTTGCTCGACACGACGCGACACTAGTTAGAGAAACCCTCTGAAGGTCAAAAACTTGGACAGAGTTCGAGTACAATTGGACCTCACTGCAAACAGCGATTTAAACACTAACAAGCAATGACACTAACAACTACTAGGTGGAAAACACAGTACTTGCCCTAGTGAACCAGATCGGCGTACAAAACCCCATTATGTTACGGCGATTTCACATTTTGCACGAATTCGAACTTTCCGCGTCGCACACCTGCTCTGTGTAGAATGTAGACTGCTCCAACAAGCTGCTATTTGGAGCAGTGTTGCACAGGTACTGGTGGAATTTTTCGTAAACCTGCTTTCGTTTCTTGTTTGAGGATTCTTTGTTTCGACCTACGTGTGTTTTCCAACCGTTTGTGTACAACTTGATTTTGTGAATTTTTTCCATTGTTCGCAGCACTGTGCGGCGGTAAGCCAACTATTCGAAGGTCGCGGATTCGAGTCCAGGCAGGGGTATGGCTGTGGATCTTAATAGCTAAAGGGCGAATCGTGACGAGCCGTAGTCCAAATTTACTACACTGGCTCATAAAAATAGTTTCATTATAACCGTTGCAAGTGCTGTTGTTTTTTCTCCTGAACGCGAGAACTATGTTTGCTGTCTTTTGCTTTGATTGGAAATGTCCTTTTACGTATGGAAACGTAGGCGAAAATTTATTACGTGCTCAGATGTATGGATAGTTTCGAAATACTTCATCAATACGTATTTTAATGAATTTAGTTTTTTACACTTAATAATATTTCAACATGCCTTATTGCACGTAAAAGAAGAACACATTTGCACAAATTTTTACCAATTGCGAAGGGTCGAACCTGGCACCTTTGGTTTACTGTTTCCGAAGATACCCGAAGTTGGACTTCGAGAATTTTCAACTCAAAACAGCCTAATCAGTTGGATCAACCTTTTTGGAATAGTCTGTACGTATCCAAGGGCGCCGATTTCTGTGTAACTTTGGGAAGGGAGGGGGGAGCATTCAGATTTTTTTTTGTTGCCAGATAAGAGTCTCAGAAGGAACGTATGATACAAATCCAATTCAGATTTTGCCAAATATTGGATATTCATTTTTTAAAAAATCACATATAATAGTATACATATAGACATTATGAAGGCTTCCCGGCCCAGCTATTACAGAATTTAACTATGTTTGTATAATGTTAAAAAAAATCACTAAAGCATATTATGTTCTAACTAATAAGAACAAAGTTTCTGCTGTTACTAGAAAATGAGCTTCCGAAATAACAAACTGATGTTAGTCTGTACAGTGGAGTTATTCAGCTTTTCCAAATGTGATTCTCTTTCTGTCCGGCTCACCCTTCCGCCGCGCTACTGCTTTATTGGACAAATATTGTTTTTATTCTTTTAACTCTCGGTTCTCTATCTCGACAGGCATAGTTCAAGAAGTTTTTGTCTCACCTACAGTGAGAAAAAAAACATTTGGACAAGTTGAACAAAGAGGAAAAACAGACTTATCACACGGAACTGATTGCAATAAAATTTTTATCTCACGTATTTAAACTAGTTTGAACACGAATTTAAAACAGAACGCAGTATGTTATGAATATATGATATATCACAGAAAGAGGTGATTTTACACTACAAAAACGCTTAACTGTATGATTTACACCAGTGAAAGACAAATCAATGAAATTGAGACATTATTGAGAAAGTAAAACAAGAAATAGACTCCTACAAATGTATGTTAAATACTTCGGAAGGGTATTGGGATGCGAAAATGTGGATTTGAGAAGAAAATTGTGCTAACAAAAGCGTTTGACGACTTAGATTTTACTGGAAAAGACACGGTTTGAAACAAATGTAGTTAATATTTGAAGGAGAAAAGTGACAAATGTAGTTTTCCAGGTACTTGAAACATATATTTTAAGCAAAATATTGAATTTTTGGACAGCTAACACTTACAAGTCAGGGTTGAAAGGAAAGTATTTTATTATTTTTTTACAAGGAAAAGACTGATTCATAATATGACGGGAAACAATCAAATATAGTTTTGAAATGTCTATGGTCGTGTTTGACGATGTGATTAAAGTGTTTTGCACCTACAATTTTAGTCTAGACTGTTTATACGATATGGATTGGCAAATCAGTACTGATCTACCTTTTCTGAATGCCTTGTAGGTGAAATATCTAGCGCTAAAATGCTTTGTTTGTTCTATTAATGAATTAAACTAGTTTCAACTCTGTTTCATAGTATCTGTAAAGCATATGTACTTGTATGAAAGACAGAGACAAATAGAGATATTTCACTTCCTTTATGGATCAACAGCACGATTTATACTTACTTACCTGACTTCAGTACTAGAATCCTTGGCACTATCACCAAGCGATGTTCCGTAACTTTACGGAAGAAGGGCTGGCGGTGGTTGTCGGTTGATAGAAGAGATTTTCCCGCACATGCTAGCTATTCTGGAGGCCCTTGAGAAAACGCATACATACACAAACTAGCACTACGCACCGGAACTGCAGAGCTTGCGACCATTTCTTGACATTGAGAACAAGCGTAGGTGAGAGGGGAGGAGAGAGGAGGGGGAAGAGCAGTATTAAAAGTATCACACATCATCAGCCAAAGGAAATGGTTTCAACAATTGACATTGCTGACCATCAAGTGTTGCCAGCTTAGAGTCGGAAGTGTTTTCATCTTAGAATAATTTAATAAGTTAATCTTTAAGGTGATTTATCTAACATTTGTACAGCAATTCAACGAGAACAAGGGTTGACAACTCTTGCAAAACTTTCAAGTGTTCCCGAACTTTGGTTATTTTAATAAATATCACCTAATTTTTTATCTGACAGTCATACGTTTCAAAAGTACGTCTCCAAAGCCAAACTTTGTCACTAATATTTCTAGGTTGCATACCTTATAGGATATACTCGGAACAAGAGGTGGTAGACTTTCTGTAACGTATTTAACCCCAAACTTGCTCACTAGAACTGCTATGTTACATACGATATGGAATGCAAAGGGAGAATTGGATTTCATCTAAAGTATCCAGCGGTGAATTTGATAACTGGAACTGCCAGGTAAGATATCAAATGCGGGACTATTGGAGATGACCATTCCCTTGGCCATATACCACCTATAATACACTCGTGTCGTATCTGTTTGCATAGCCATAGTAAGCTGAAAGACTAATATTTTAATACCTCCTTTAACCATCTTGTAGAGTTGTAACAATAACTAAGCGAACATGTAACTACCTACGGTGGCATTGTGTCATTTGAATTAAAACCAATCTCATTGGTTGAAACCAATAAATTGCGGAGAGATTTGATGTGAAACTGTCTGTTGCAGATGAATCGGAACAATAACTAGCTGTGACTACTTTTGCAGAGGTGGTCCTCGACTATGTGCTAACAAGTCTTGAGGAATGGACACCGTATGTCAGTATACTTTGTGACCAGTGCTTTCACGATATTCCTTTTGACTGACCATTAATGTATAGACTTAAGCAGTGAAATGACTGTACTACGGATGGTGGACGTACTAACAATTCCTTTCGTTTGTGAACAAATATACGGAATTATTGCTGAATCCCACACTCATTGTAATGATGTGTTGCATAAATTTCTTAGGACTTACAAGAAGATGGTAACAGACTCTGAATGTAAAGTGCAAATCCGCTTAATCTTGTGGGTGAAAGATACACTCCATCCATGGATTTGCAGTAACAAACATCTTCAGTCTTTCCAAGTTCGAATATACACAGGGACGAATTCGTGTACGATTAAAACAAACGATTTGTACAAACAAAACTTTTACTGTGCATAAGTAAGATATATACAGAGTAGAACATTTCCAAGTGATACAGATATATTGTGATGACAGAGTTCATAGAAACTATTGAACAGTTTTGCTTTTCCAGACAAGTGATATTAACAGTGTTGTAATAAAAAGTAAACTGCTACAAAATATTGTGATTGGATACAAATAATACAAAAGAATGATGCATCAAGACAAATCATACTAAATATTTTTCCTGTATAAGGAAAAAGGTGTTACAATAAAAATGTTAACGAGTATTGTCATTTGCACTTTATTTCAATCCCTATTAACAACTTTACCTTGCAAAAAATATTTTACAAAACTATTACATAAAAATTACAAGTTTTTGCCTTCACCAAGTTTTTATTTTTGTTTTTATTCCATAAAAAGTTTTCAGCAGAGAAAAGTTTTTGTTTTATACAATAGTATTTGTTTCACAGTTTTTATTTCACTTTTAAAAAAGTTTTACTTTTGTTTTTTGATTTACAAAAAGTTTTCACACCAGAAAATTTTCGTAACATTTTTTTTGTTTGTTTCACAAAGAAGCTATTCACAACTTTGCAATTTATTACACAACCATTATTCGCTGCAATATCCATATGGATGGGTAGAATAATCTTTGTTTGAAGGATTAAGCTTCCTCCGTTTATTGACCATTCGGTGTTTTCCAGTGTCCCTTGGAAGCGATATTGTAATCTGGTTTGTGCAATTGTTTAAAGATTTAATGACTATCATACTGTTCAGTAACTAAATTGTGATAGTGGTCATGAGTCATATAATTTTTTGCTCGATAATTCAAAGTTACACCACGAAATTTGCAAACACTTCATTTCACCAGTAAGCAGAATCACCTTAGCATAACTATAATTTTTGGACCTAAACCAATGAAACTTTGCATCTCCCATCCGTCTTCTATTTTATTGGTCAATTGAACAAGGTCATTCCCAGTACGTACCAACCATGGCTCATCTTTTTGCACGTATATAACTGAGTCAGTATGGTAATTAATCAGAGGTTCTCATATTATCCAGTAATTCGTATAAACAGACCCTAGCCCATGAAGATATTAAGACAGCTACTTCTATATTGGTAAAGGCATGTGGTGAATTTTCATTTTCAAAATATTTATACGTTACTTGTAATTTGTTGTCGGGAATAGGAGTCACATGTTGAACTTCGAAATGAGGCGAACGTACAATTTCCAGAAGCTTTCTTGTTCAGTAACAAGAGTTTGTAGAAGGTCGCACCTTTGTCCCCATTTTCCAAATAAGGAATTCAATTCTTTTTATATATTTATTTAACCCCCGTTATGTTGGACTTTATCATAGTCAAGACATATATTTTTGCTTTCCTTTTCCGTGGTACAATTATCAAAAACGCACTGACTGGCTGTTTCATTTTCACGAAACTATCGACATACGGTTTGAAGAGTCCCTCAGTCATCTGCATTACCCAGATTTCGTATGTTTTAAGAATGACATAATCTTTCTCTAACGCCAAATGTAGTTTAGGAGTAGAAAATATTCCTTAGATTGCACGTTCCTTTTAATATGTGTATAGTTGTCAGTATTCTATCCTCCATACAAGACCTGCACAAACAAAGACTAGAGGTTTATGTACATTATATGGCAAGAAGGGTATACCAATATTTTTAGGAGGAAGTACTTTACAATAAACCAATCCAGGGACAGTAGGTGGATCAGGCATGTTTTTACTTTTATGAAATTTAATTTTCCTTGTCATAGGTTTCTTGGATATCACAAAGGATTAATTCGGTACGTCCACTTTAAAATTCATCTTTAGGACCTAAGGGACTTTCAAGTTCACCACACTGATTTCCAATAAAACAATTTCAGGAAATGTTTGGACCAGTTTGTTCCACTCGCATTCCCAGATCGATACAACTTTAATTTTGCAACTGTTTTTTCAGAAATACTTCTCTCGCTAGTGTTGCGATGTACCGGTCCTCCAAAGTATGACCCTCGTCATCAATGGGATGACGGCGAAGTTGCGTGATACAAGCATGTCCATACCAGTAACAGCCATAGAATTCGTAAGCAGTACGAATTTTCTTGTCATATCCATTCGGTTTAAACCGCTTAAATTGAACTTTACTTCCATTTGCTGCAGTTCGCAATGTAAAGTTATTTTTGTACTCCTTATATTTAAACCATTCTTTTGCTGCTTTACTTTGTTGGTTGCGATGCTGGAAACCTAAAGGAGGAATTATTGGAATAGTGTTTTCTTTAAGATAACGTGAACGGAGACACCCCATTACACACAAAGCGGTAGTGCTTGTAGGAAACACTGTACCACGCCGGTTTGTTCTTCAATAAGGTTGGAAAATCAAATCAAAGAACGTTAAAATGAAAAACGCCAATCTTAGAATACTCCAAGATCTCGCTGGCCGGGTGGCCGAGCGGTCAGCGGCGCTAGGCCATCGGCTCGGAGGTTCCGGGTTTGCGTTTCGGCATTGGTATGGGTGTGGATTTTAACAGCTAGAAGCGAATCGTGACGGGACAAAGTCCAAAGTTAGTAGACTGGCCCACATAAAAATTTACTAAAGATTACTCCAAGATTTCTTTTTCAAATCAAATGTTTTTACTTTGAATATACTCCTTGTGCCAGGCAAGTACCACATTCCGTTCATCCTCAGATCTGGAACCAATATCAAAATACTCAGTCTGGCCAAAGCCCAACATAATTCTGATGTTTAGGTGTGTTAGAGAGGTATGGGAAATTTCCTTTCTTAAGGGTTTCTTGCAATGTTGCAGGTAATTTGGATAATTTAACTCCCATGGATAAATATGTATAACGGAAAATATTAACACTTAATTGAATTAACACACCCTAAGATGTGGGCTTGTGTACCTGCAGAATTGTGTTATTTTGGGGAAGTACATTTACTGGCTAAAATGGTGGTAATATTAATGATTTAGACCAGTTTCAGAAATATTAAGGTGACGATTAGCAGGTTATTGTGCATGTGCGTGATTCGGAGAGTCGTGAGTATACGATACTGTATTCAGGACAAACAGCAGACAAATTGTTTGTGAGATATGAAGACAGTCACTATGATGTCATTGAAACTATCACAGTATTTTTAGGTTATACTGGTTATTGCTATCATTGTCTTACACCTTACGAGGAACGTCGGGTTCATAAATGTAAAGATTTATGTAGTCATTGTGAAGAGTGCCATGACGACATCGATAGTAGTAATCACAAGGATTTGAAATGCCGGTATTGTCATCGTACTTTTCCCAGTCAGACCTGCTGTGATCAACACAATTCTAAAGCCAACGCAAAACTTACGTTATTATGTAAAACTTTGTCCTTAGTGTGGAATGAAAATCGGCAGACGTAGTAGGAAAACAAAACATGTGTGTGGAGAACATTATTGTAAACTGTGTAATATTTGTGTCGATTCCTGGTTTGTCAAACGATCAAAGCAAAAATGAATTGAGAATTTCTTGTACATTATATTTGATTTAGAAACAATGTTACTAGACAAAGATAAACATGGTGAACGTGAACATCTGCCAAACTTGATTTGTGCGTCTGATCAGTGCCGTGAACGTAAGGATATTGAACAAAATTATACTTGTAGTGTTTGTGGTAATGCAGATGAGAGGGACTTTGTCTTTTATAATATGAAAGCATTTGTAAATCATGCCCTAGAGCAGGGTCCTAAGTTTCAAAAAATTAGTAGGGCTTTCACACAATGGGTTCGGTTTTGATACAATACTACTAGTGCGCTGTGTCATGGAAAAAAATTGACCCCTCACATTATTGCACAATGTGAAAAGATTATTCAATTAAGTGTTAATAATATCATTTTCCGTTATTCATATGTATTCATGGGAGTTAGATTATCCAAATTACCAGCAACAATGAAGTTGCAAGAAGCCCTTAAGAAAGAAAATTTCTCATACTTCTTTAACACACCTAATCATCAGAATCAAGTTTGGCCTTGGCCAGACATGGAGTATTTTCATATTGACTCCAGATTTAAGGATGAATGGGGTGCGGTTTTTGCCTGGTACAAGGAGTGTGTTCAGAGTAAAAAATCATTGGATTTCCAAACAGAAATCTTGCAGTATTGTAAGAATGACATTTTAATTTTTACACAGCCTTATTTTATGACATTCGATTTTCAAACCTTATTGAACAAACGCGTGGGGTATAGTGTTTACTGAAAATAAGCGCTATCGCCTCGTGTGTAATGAAGTGTTTCCGTTCACGTTATCTTAAAGAAAATACTATTCCAATCATCCAGCATCGCGACCAGCAACAAAAGAATGGTTGAAATATAGGGAGTACAGTTACGTATTAAGCTGATTCCGGCCATACCCGTATTTTGTCTAATGGGTGAAGCTACGACTGAGGGCCGCGTTGTAATTACAGATTCAACCCCGCTTGTAAAAAAGGTTGATGTATCGCCCATTGTGAAAATAGCACAAAATAAAGTATTACAAAATCCTAAATTTAGAGTAAAATATCCTATAACAAAGGTACAGGTGAAGACAGAAATTTTACCTCAAGGTATTATGGACACTACACTTCCAGATTTGTTTTCCGCAATAGTGCCTAAACGTATTATTATTGGGTTTGTTACTAATTCCGCTTTCAACGGTACATATCAGACAAATCCATTTAATTTTAAGCATTTCAGTATGTCATTCTTTACATTGTATGTTGACGGAACTCCCGTCCCATGTAAACCACTACAGCCAAATTCTGATTCAAGCCTACTCTACGATATTTACAGGTTCTGGTATTTATTATTCTAATCAAGGTAATATTTCGCTTGCCGAATATCCTAATGGTTATACTCTACTAGTGTTTCATTTAACTCCTGATTCTAACGCTAGTGCAGCATTTTGCAGTCCCCAGCGATAGGGAAGTGTACGATTAGTAGTTCATTTTAACCAGGCACTACCATCTCTTGTAACAGTAGTTATTTACGGTGAATTCTTCTCTGAACTGGAAATTGATTTCAAACGAAAAATATATATACTGATTAAAAAGTTGAATACGAGAATTCGAAAATTTGACAAATTCAAACCGCCATATCTCGGAAACGGCAACAGGTAGAAACATGCATTTTCAAATTTGACATTCCCGGAACTAACATAAATTGCATTATAAGTTTCGTTATTCTACGACCACGGGGGCGAAGTTAGCAAACTGACTTCAGATTTGACCTTTGATCTCGAGGTCACCACTTTTTTCGGACATACTGCTCAACTGTCTCATACCAAATGTGAAAACAGAATTTCAATGTCTCACCGTTTACGAGATATACACTGTTAAATATTTGACCTTAGCAAACTGACATTGGCTCTAGCCTAGACGACATGTAATCTCTGCTATAGTAGCCTCTGTAATTGGTGCTGTGTTGGAATCTCTGCTATGTTAAGTAGTGGTTGAAAAAGAGCATCGTAGCCTTTTATGAAATCTCTGCTATGTTAAATAGGGGTTGGGAAAAAAGCTTCGTACCCTGTCTGCTATCGTAGTGGTTGTGCACTAGGGGTTGTAATCTCTGTTAGGTTAAAGAGCCTAAATCCCTGTGTATCTGGTCTAAAATGTGTTCGTAGCCGTAGTTATCTCTTCGTAGCCGATAATCTCTGTTATCGTGCGTTGGTATAAGGGCTAGGTAATCTCTGCCATATTAAATAGGGGTTGAAAAAGAGCTTTGTACCCTTTTATGGCATCTCGCACTCCCATGTGGGTTAAGTATTCCTGTGTAATTTCTGCTTTGTTAAATAGGAGATGAAAATAGGTGCCGTAGCCTTTTATAAATGGATGGACCGTAGCCTCTGGAATCTGCTTTGTTAAATAGGGTCGTAGCCTTTTATGAAATGTGTGGGTTAGCTAATTTCTGCTATGTTAAATAGGGGATGAAAAAGGGGTCGTAGTCTTTCGTAAATATGGATTGAAAAAGTTGCCGTAGCCTTTCATTCTATGTTAAATAGGGGTTGAAAAAGTGCCGTAGCATTTTATACATTGTAACTAAAAACTGCGACACGGCGTATCGTACTGCCATGGAAAATGGACTCCTTGCTAACAGCCAGCTACGGGAAATTCGTGCAATTTTCCACATGATTTTAGTTTAAATTCTAATTCTGATTACTGACAACGTAGAGTCAGATGTTGGGTATACTACTAACGTTACATTGTGATTTCCAGAAAATGGATGTGAAGTTGAATTTATGCGGTTTAAACTCAATTGATATGACATGAAAATTCGTATTGGTAAGAAATTCTATGGTTGTTACTGACATGAACATATTTATATTACGCAACTTCGCCGTCATCCCATTGATGACGAGGATCATACTTTGGAGGACCGGTACAACGCAACACTAGCGAGAGAAGAATTTCGAGAAAACAGTTGCAAAATTAAACTTGTATCGATCTGGGAATGCGAGTGAAACAAACTGGTTCAAACATTTCCTGAAATTCAGTTTCATAAGAAATGAGTGTCGTGAAATGGAAAGTTCCTTAGCTCCTAAAGATGAATTTGAAGGTGGACGTACCGAATGCTTTCGTTCCTTATGTGAATGTGGTGAAGATGAGTATTTATTTTACCTGGACGTTACTTCCCTTTATCGCTTTGTCAGGTCCAAGAAATTTATACCAACAGGGGAAATTTAATTTCATAAAGGTAAAAACATGCGTGATTAAGCTACTGTCAATGGATTGGTTCATTGTAAAATACTTCCTCCTAAAAATCTCGGTATATCCGTTTTGCCATGTAATGCACATAAACGTCTCGTCTGGTTTGTGCAGGTCTTGTATGGAGTGATCGAATAGTGACAACTGTACAGATAATAGGAACGTTCAATCAAGGGAGTATTTTGTACTCCTGAACTACATTTGGCGTTAGAGAGAGATAGTCATTCTTAAAACATACGAAATGTGGGAAATGCAAATGACTCAGGGACTCTTCAAGCCGTATGTCTATAGTTTCTCAGAAATGAAACTAAGGCAGTGGGTTTTCTGATAATTGTGCGACGGAAGAGGAAAAGCAAAAATATATTCATGCTTATGAATAGCACGAAGGTATTCTTGACTACGATCCAACTTAACCTGGGGTTGAAACATATTTCAAAAATAATTTTGAATTCCAAAAAATATAGTTACGATAAGAAGAATCTACTTACTTATGAAGTGAACTATGTTTGCAAAATTCGTGGTATAACTTTGAATTATCAAGCAAAAAAGGATATAAATCATGATCACTATCACAAATTAGTTACTGGAAAGTATGAAAGTCGTCAGATCTTTAGTCCAAACAATAACTTACGCAAACCAGGTAACAAAATCATTTCTAAAGGACAGTGGAAAACACACCAATTGGTTAATTATAAGCGTAGGAAGCTTAATTCTTTAAAGAAAGGAGGTTATTCTACTCTTCCATATGGATATTACATTTAATAATAGTTGTGTAATAACAATATGCAAATTTGTCAATCAAGTTTTTTAAATTAAAACAAACTAAATTTTTTTGTTACGAAAACTTTTTTCTCTGTAAACTTCTTTGTGAAACAAAACTTTTTTAACGAAAACGTTTTTGTAAAACAAAACTATTTTTTACGACTTTTGTTGTTGTCAAAACTTTTTGTAAAACAAAAGTGAACATTTTTTCTTAAAGTGAAACTAAAACTTTTCTTTTTGTGAAGGCAAAAACTTGTAATTTTTATTTAAATTATGTAAAATATTGCCTTGCAAGGTAAAGTTTTTAATAGGGGTTTAAATAGAATGCAAATCAGAATACTTGTTACCTTTTTAATTATAACAGTTTTTCATTGTACTGGAAAATATTTAGTATGATTTGTCTTTATGCATCATTGTTTTGTATTATATATACCAATCAATATTTTGTAGCAGTTAACTTTTTTATTACAACATTGTTTATATCACTTGTTTGGAAAAGCAACACTCTTCAGTAGTTTGTATCAACTTTGTAATCATAATTTTTTGTATCACTTGGAAATGTTCTAGTCTGTATATATCTTACTTATGCACAATAAAAGTTCGTTGTTAGTACAAATCGTTTGTTTTATTCCTACACCAATTCCAGTCCCAGTGTATATTCGAACTTAAGAAAAGTGAAGATGTTTGTTACTGCAAATCCATGGATGGAGTGTATCTTTCACCCACAAGATTAATCAAATTTGGTCTTTACATTCAGACTCTTCCCAACCATCTTTTTGTAAGTCGTAAGAAATTTAACCACACATCAATAGAATCAGTGTGGGATTCAACAAATATTCCGAAATTTCTTCAGGAACAAAGGGGGTTATTAATATGTCCACCATCCGTAGTACAACCATTTCACTGCTTAAGTCTATACACTCATGGTCAGAGTCAAAGGGAATATTGAGATAGCACTGGTCACAAATTATACTGGAACACGGTGTCAATTCGTGCAATTTTAGTGCTATGGGCATTAGTGCTTTTTCCGTAACAGTTATAACAGTAGCTGTTATGTACAAATAGGTGTTAGGGCTCATTTTCATTCATTCTTGTGTTATTTGCTTTGCTTGCGATTTGGGTAAGTAGCCAATTGAAACACGTGTTACAATTACCTTACAAGAAAACACGCACTAAAACACGTGTTTAAATTGGCTACTCACTCCAATCGCAAGCAACGCAAGATTCAATGAAAATCAGCCCTTAAAACTAATGTTTCAAATAGCAGTTCTAAAATAACCGTATATAACCTGGAGTTCTTTATTCCCAACTGTAATAATGCGATATAAAAGCTCAATTTTAGATTAACTTACTTACGTGTAGCCTGTTGTGTTTGCAGTATTACATGTTACACAACTTGCCAGCCTTTCTTCGAACACTTGCTGTGCAAGCCGCAGAACGTTTACTTGGTTCCACATTCTATAGATAATGCAATCTCAGTACATTACCACTACTGAAGAACACCAACGGCAAAATGTACCATAGTCTTTACTTTCGACCTCATTCTGATTTGTATCTATCTCTCAAATGTAATGAGAACTTATTGGTTGAAGCGCTGATAAGAACACACACACAGAGAGGTAACATTGTTTGTGATGTTTCGGAGGTACCTTATTAAAAATAATAAAAACAAGTGAGGGGAGTTCTGTCAAACGACTGCACATAAGCTACCGCCAGCCTTAAGCAGCGAGCATTAAGTTTATATGATTAATGTTGCGTTCGAAAAATTGCGCCGAGGCCTTTTCAACGATACATCAACTACCCTAGTAGTTCAAAGTTGAAAATACCTCCACCGAAACTGGGGATCCGACCTTGCAATCAGAATGAATGATACGTGTTTGAACTCGTCTTGCCGAGATCTTTCCAACGACGTCTTCATCACCTTCTTAGCCCTAGTAGTTACAAGATTTAAATTGCTCCTCTATCTCTGGGACCCCCTACCTCTGGAACAGCCTCTGCAATCCCGATGAATGATACTGGTTTGAACGCGTGTTACCGAGACTTTTCCAACGACACCTCAAACACCTTCCTAGCCCTAGTAGTTCCATAGTTGAAAATCATCCCCCCGCATCACGGGATTTGTCCCTGTTATCTGTGTCAACGATACAGGTTGAACTCGTCTTGCCGAGATCTTTCCAACGACGCCTCAATCACCTTTCTAGTCCTAGTAGTTCCAAGGACATAAATTCCCACCCTATATCTGGAACCACCCCTGCAATCTAGAATTATTTGCATTAGTTCATATCCATATTGCTGCAACAGTAAATTTGGTTACATTTTTTTCTCCCCACCACTACATGAAAGATAATACTTTTCCTTTTTTTAAATTCATACTCCTTTAATTTGTAGTTTAGAAATGACAAGCGGTTAAGTCAGTCAAAAAACTTCCTGATGTGATTTTAGAAAAGGAAAGTAACAAAAAACTACATTTCAAGAATTTAGCGCAAAAGCACAAAATATAGATTTTCTCAGTACGTGCAAACAGACCCTTTTATTGCTTTTAACTTGCTAATTTTCTTAAATTGTATATTACCAGAACTGGATCCAGGAAGAGATGGGAGGGCACCGAGTGCTTGAACTGGTGCACATGTTCAAAATCATACTACTTTCATGTTCAGAATCATACTACTAAAATTCGAGTTAAGAAACAAGTTTTGCAGCGGATCAAAGTTTTACTCAGTATCACATTCTGTATATCAACAATTAAAAGCACCTGTGTTAAATTTATGCTATAAGACTACTTTTAAAAGAATGTATTTTCATGTAGCATTGTAACACCGGTATGTAGCAACATTTTGATGCTCGTCTTGATTGAATTGTTACTGACATTCTAAACTAGGTGTTTATCTTCTAAGGACGGGACCTACAGTTTTTGGTAAAGTGTGTTCCAAACTACTCCATTCAAGACACCCAAACAGAATTTGAACCCATGACCACGTACACAGAAAGCGAGGGCGTTAACCTGTATGATTTGCAAAGAAGATGCGTGACATGGCTGCGTACATAACTTGTACAAATAATGTCGCTCAGGAAGAATTCGTACCATCAGATTTGAGATGAGTAGCCGGCCGGGTGGTCGAGCGGTCTGCGGCGGTAGGCTATCGACTCAACGGTCCCGGGTTCGGATCCCGGCAGGGGCATGGGTGTGGATTTTAACACTTAAGAGGATATATCAGGGAAGGCAGTTTTGCGATTTAGCTCCCACGCGATTTAACACCTACTTCAATATTTGGACAACAGATGGCACAGTTGTAATTCAAATTCCCAGAAATTCCCTATGCAGGGAAATTTCCCTCTCTCTACAGAAGTGCTTTCTTACTAAGTGAGTGTGCTGGGTGCGGTACTACAGGGTGAAGGAAACCTGTAACATAAAAACATCAGCCCCACGACAGCTTCAAAACTTTCTTCCTCCCTCCCCTTTCACCTTCTTCTAAAGGAAAACAAAGAATCCAACGCCAGCAGCGAAGAATCTTTACGAAGGAAGGAATACCGCATGAAAAAAGGTTCAGATGAACCAAAAACATTTGCAGCTCTTCCGTTTGTTGTTGACAATAATTTTGAAGAAGACTGAAAAAAATCGAAGGACTAGGCCATTGCTTTTCCTTTTTCTTTCTTATTTATAAAGCACCTTCATGGCTAAATGGTCGCGCGTTCGATTTTAAATGAAGACACCAACTTCAAAAATATGAACTCGGATAGTGGTTCGAATCAGGAAGTTACTAGTACTTCAGCTTTGAGGGTTAGGATTTGAAACGTTATATAAAGAGTCGGAGTGTTCTTTTCAGAATTTACATCATAGAAACAATTTGGAGGTTCTTTCAAGTTGCTAATAATAATAAGTTTGGCAACTATTATTATTATTTTCCAATTCACATCATATGTTAGTCCCGAGCATAACTTATAGGCCTACTGCATAATAATGTATAATTGAGCACAGGTTGCTTGCGGAGTTCATTCTTCACTTGAGGAACAAGCTGTTCAGGAAATTCATTATAAATGCATTCTCTTCTAATTAATTTTCTTTATTTAATTACACTTTTGTTCACAATTGATTCTAATTGTCAGCAAAATTTTGACTTTGTAGTAGTTAGATGCATGCCCGCAACTGTGGTTTATGTCACCCGGGGCAAGAACGCAATTCGCCCCCCCCCCTTCCCCTGCCGAGGTTTGGTTAGAAAAGTGTTTCTCAGTTATACATTGCACTCTTAAATTACATTTAAAATAAAACTAATGTTATATCGATTTTTAAATATTGTAATGTAAATTATTTTAAACACAAAAAATATATTACATTCGCTATGTGCTTGCAAGTTGTAAAAATAACCTTGTACAGGTTTTATTCTTCATTTAGCTTTCGTTTGAAAATGAACAAAGTTGTTTGTTCGTAAGAAAGCATAATATGGCTGCAAATACAAGAGACTTATACAAACTCATTTATTACATCACATATTAGTGTAGATTAAAAAAAAAAGAAAAATGGGAAAACTAATATTAAATACAATAAGCATAAAGGCAACACTTAAATACTTATGGCGAATACTGAGTATTAGATACGAGAAAATTTTGTATTATTTATAACAACATAATATACCGGTATCAAACAAGATAAATGCATACTTCCTTACATACATTCATTAATGCATAGTGTCATATTTGCATTAATACATTTATCTATATAGAGACATATACGCGAGTGTAAAAGAAATATTATAATATATTATGCCTAAAAGTAATCCTAAAATTTCAGTACTTGCGTGATATTTTTACTAAAGCAACATATTAATATCATTCATAAACATGTGAATTCTGTTCCAAATATACTTTTTTCAAAGACATTGCAGATATTCTTTTCGCTTTAACGAAAAATCTATGTACGAATTAATTTGAACTACATAATTAAAACTGATTTTAGCCTGCGAGCATTTTTGGTCGCAAAAATTTTGATTGTGTTATAAGAAATAGTTGAAGCTATTTTATGTTCAATAGCAATAATACTCAAGTTTGAAAGTCTTTCTTGCGCCATGGTGCTTTTTAAGTAATTTTTAATAAGTTTAAGTTGACTAAAACTTCTATCCTCTGAAGCAAATGTTACAGGGAGAGTTACAAATATCTTTACGGCTGTTTTCATATTTGGATATCCAGTCTGTGCTTGTAGATGAGATTCAAGACTCTCGCTGGAGGTGCAGTTTTCATGTTGGCATCCAGTACTAAGGCGTGGTGCTTAAAACTTTCAATTTCCTCAAGAAATTCGTCTTCATTTATGTCGTTCTTGTCAGTTTCTGCTTTTTCGCTGCAGTATGTAAGTCGTTGACATTCACTTTGAGGATGTTACTGCCATTTAGAAAGCTAAAGTTTTCACTGATTTCTTCCAAATGTTGAAACCGGGTTTTTAATTCACCCAATATGTTGTCAACGATCTCAAATAAAGTAATTTTAAGCACATCTTTCCCTGATAAGCCGACACTTATCATCGCTGCTCTCGTCAAACATTTTTTTTTTCCTTCTCTCTTCCAAATCAGCAGATCCCCAAGCTTCTCAGCAATTAGTTTAGCTTCTGCAGTTGCTTTGGATGGAGCACTATCCCTAGTCGCTTTCAAGAAGTTTAAAAGGCCATGAATACGTTTGAGTGACTCGTCTACTGTTATGTCAGCACTTTGTAGAAACTTATTTACACGATAGATTTAAGAATTCGATACCAGAAGCAAGTCAGTGCAACGAATTCAAACTTACAATTTCCTTGTAAATTCTTAGCCTCGGTCTTTGTTTCTGAAGTAAAGAGACGGCTGAGTGCCAGTTCATCCAGGGAATCGTAAATCTTGTCTAAGTGTTGATATAAAACTTCAACAACTTCCTCTTTCTATGACCATCCGGTGTTACTTTGAGATTTTAAGGAAAGTAAGTACATGTTTTTTTTTGTTTGTTTTTTTTCAAAATCTCCCATCTAGATGAAGAGGCTTCGAAAAATACACACAGGCAATTTAGAATGCCAAAGAATGTTTGAGCTTCAGGTGATACCTCCTTGACTCTAATCTATTTCATAACCTTTTAAGGACTTGCCAAAGTTGGAGCTTGTGGGTTGCGGTACAGAACAAAGATCTGGCAGGAAAGGGGATTCTCTTTGTAGAATATATTTCTACGAAGTGCATAATGTCTGCGGTCGGACAAAGGAATAAGATAATATATTTTTAATGTATGACACATTAGATTTTATATATTTTGGAAGACTACACTTTATTTTCAAAAGCAAACTTCCAATGTGTCTGAAGCGTAAAGTTTATAATCAATGTGTCTTACCTGTAATGATGTACGGCTGCGAAACTTGGACATTGAATGCGCAAACGACTCAAAGATTGAGAGTCACACAAAGGGCAATGGAGAGATGCATGCTAGGAATAACCAGGAGGGACAGGAAGACAAATGAATGGATTCGCGCCCAAACAAAGGTAGAGGATGTAACCAAGACTGCGAAGAAGATGAAGTGGAGATGGGC
>JAGDQP010006205.1:0-10479 GCA_022664845.1 Lepisma saccharinum | reverse complement strand
CTTCATCCAGCAGTGGATAGAAAACGGCTGAATATGATGATGATGATATATATATATATACTATAAAGTTGTAAAAAGGTGACTGACTGACTGAGCACGGAAATTCTAATTTCTAACCTACTTCTAGAAGTGCTAGAGACTTGCGGTTTTTTATTCGCTTCCTCATGGTCGACTTTGAATTTTTGAGTCATTTTGGCGCCCTTCCAACCAATAATGGAGGCCGTTTTGAGATATGTCTGTTTGAGGGGTTGAAAGGTGGAAGTTGTTTAATAATTTAGCAATTGTTTCTTTGGCTGTATCAGAAACTCTACCACTTGGAAAAAATTCAGTGTTCTAAGCTACCTGGAAGTGCTCTAGGTTTTTGATCAGTTAGTGAGTGGTAAAAATATTGATGTTTGGAAATCAATATCTCGAAAATTCTAAAGAGTATTTTCATGAAATTTGGGAATTTAGGGTACTGGAGGGGTGGTGGATTGTTTTTGAGTTATGGGTGGGTCGAAAGTAGCTCGGAATGGTCCCTGTAATACAACGCACGACACGGCAGGTGCGTTTCCGAACTTGGCCTGACACACTGCCGTGTGTTTAGATATTCGAAAAGCAAATTTTCCTAAAACGGATGGAACAGTCCGAAATCACGAAACATTAACATAAAAATCAGTGGATACAGGAATTCGTTGATTTAGCTCAAAAACTAATGGAGACCAATGGGGCAACCGTACGTACTTAGTTTTAGAAGGATTATATATCCGTTCTGAAGAGACCCAGAAGCGTGCAATTTGCACCTGACTAACTTCAAGCATTCTTCTTTTAGATAAAGCATATTTCATATCAATAATTTGAAGATTCTGGCAGCAATAAATTATAATTCAACCAATGGGGAAAACGCACTTTTACCCCGGGTCATAGGCGCCAACACATAAAAAGTGGGGGGGGGGGAAATGTCCAATAAAGGTCAAGTACATTTTTAATAATAATAACAATAATTATTATTATTATTGAAAATAATCGTGAATGTGTGTGTGCAGAATGTGGAATATTGTTTTTCGGAGTTCCAAACCAAATATAAAGCTAAATGACAAACCCATTTCTATCTATCTTATAACTGTAGTTAAAGTATTTATTTTCAACTTTGTATTTAATGGAAATCTGTCCAAAACAGAAAAAAATCGGACCCAATGCTTTCCGTTTTACACAAGTTTCAATAGTGAAAGCTGAGAAATATTAAAAACCAAACCATACGGCGTAACAGACACCCACAATATTCTGCAGCCCCTTCTGGATCCACCCTGATTAAATTTCAAAGACACTCATCTAAAATTGGTCTATGAAATATTTTAACGTAATTATAGGGACGAACAAACGATTGAAAAACACCTTTTTCCTTAAAAAACAAAAACAACACTTAGAAGACGGGCCATCGCGATGCATCGGTGCCATTCTAGAGACTAAATAAAGTAGATTAACTATATTTACCTGCTATTTTAGGCTTCTAAAACCTTTAAATAAGTTTTTGAGATGTCTTATAGAATGGTATGGGAACACTTTTACTTATTAAGTGACAGCGCCATAACCATAAATTTCAGTGACAAACTAGGATCGCCAAATGGTCCAGAATATCTTGGAAATTACGCATGCTACGACACACATATTCCTATTCAAAGTTGTTCACCTGATAGGGGGACATTATATGGTATTTGTTGTCTGTGTTCATGTAGGTGGCGTTGTAATCGGTTAAAACGAGGGTAACCAGTTTTTTCAAATGGCAATGGCAACACCCAGTTTAAATTGCAAATTCGGATTCTACATGTAAAAATAAACTTCATAGAAGATCCATTTTCGTAGATTCCTTCTAGATGGCGTAGTAATCGATAAAAAAAATGTTTCGTGAAGTTATTGCAATACGTTATAATAACAGGTGCCAATGTCAAAAACTAGGCATGTTACCACAAACATACACCAGATCAAAATATTTAACCTAGAAGGATATTAGATGGTGTTGTCAGTAACATGTAGGTGGCGCTGTAATCGCAGTGTCATATGTTTAGAAGCCTCTATTAGACTTTTTGTCAAAAATTCTAGACTAACTTGTTTAAGTAAAAAATAGTTTAATATGATTCGCCAATAAAGAAATTATTGCAAAGGTAGTTTTCCGTGAAAGATATTGTTTGCTGCCCCGAAAGTGGGGTGGTGGGGGGCAAAATGATATGTTTCCCTCCAGTCTGAGAAGTGAGGGGGCAAGTGACCTCTTTTGCCCCATAGCTCAGGCGCCTATGCCTCGGGTAACTTCATTCAATGATTAACATCATTGCTTTATTAACATCAAACGCGTCCTAACTTGGTAATCCAAAATTTATATTTACATCCTGTGCGAACGTCTGCCCCAACATGGTGTGTGAACTTTTGCCCCTTCCAGGGGTCTTTACAGGAAACAATTAGAATCATCTAGCTCCTCATGCCACACCAAATATTACAGAACATCTAGTCAATTATTTACTTCTGTTCATTTCTTATAAGAACAATCCAAAATTAAATTTACCTCATAGTTCCCATCAGGGTGCGAAATCTCTGCGAACAGGGTTGCTGTGTATTGTGTAACCAGTTTTATTGACGTTGTGACAATACACACACGCAAGGTAGTTATTCTGCTCTCTTTGCTAAGACACCGACGTAAGAAAAAACGTAGGCAGATATGGGTGCACCCTTTGGTAGAAATGCGATATCTTGAAGGAAATTTTTCTGTACTCAATCCACAATTGAGGCAAGATGAAGAGAATTTTTTTAATTATTTCCGTCTATCTATCGCTTCTCGTAGTCTTGTAATCAAGATGTCCCGGGTTCGATTCCCGGTGCGTACACGAGTGGCTCGGATCCCACGTTAAACTGTAGGTCCCGTCCTCAGGACATCATCATCCCATGGAAGGCAATGGTAAACCACCATGGGTTCACCTTGTTCAGGGATCTTCGGTTTGAAGACTTACCTATCGTCAGAATACCTATCATCATCATCATTATTATTATCACAATGTCGAGTAAATAAAATGTATAACAGAAAATGTTTAAAGAAAATGCACTCCGTCTTCAAACTGATTTGCCGAAACACAGTTCCGGTGCGTCCGACCTACTTTAGTTTTTTTTAGAGTGTGTAATGTTTTCTGCTTGTACAAAAGTCAGAACAAATAGCTGTTTATTAATTTCGTAGATATATGAGAAACGGGAATATGATTCACTTTCAAATTTTCGACGTGAAACTACTACAATTTCTTGAAAAATGTTTATCAGTAATTATTCTTTTAAATGACAATACATCTTCATAACAAAGAAATAACTTCTTGTTTACAACTCTATGAACATTCATATCAACATTATTATGATCCAGCAAGAAGATCAACTTTCAATTAAATAATTCAATGAAACCACGAGAGAGTTGTCCGCGCCACTCTCGCCCCGCTATCTTACGTACGTAAAAGCACTCTGATTTTCAAAGCGAATTGAATGAGTCCGAAGTAAGTCATTAGCAAGGATTTTCCCACAGGTTTCAGGAAAGGCCTTGCCATAAACACATTCCTCCCCCCCCCCCTTCCACTCTCTTGTCATCACGCTGAATGTGGGGGTGGTCAGACGACCCGCTGCACGACAGTAAATTCCCTCCAAACAATTTTTTTTTCCCTAAAAGCTGGTCGAGCCATCTGTGCGACAAAGGTCAAACTATCAGTGGAGATTTTTTAAACAATTTCTCATAAAATTTCATGATTTAATAAAATACAGATTAAGGTTCGAGGCTAGATTGTGCTAAGCAGAAGCAATCAATGAGAATCATTAACAAGAAGACTTACTCACAAAGGATGTAAGAAAAAAATGACTGCGTTTTTTTTTCGTTTAAATACTCATGACAAGAGGAACAACTCTTTCAAATATTGCCATATTTAGAATCTAATATCTTCTAAAGTTTAGCAAGAGGAACAAAATGGAGAAAGCCATGTGTAGGTTGATCCTTTCTGATTAATCCATCCAAAGCTGATTAATATACGGTAATTACTTTAAGAGATATCGTGTTCTGAAAGAACCCCTGTTTCCCTCTCTCTATCCCATCGGTGAAATATCCTCTTAACAGCTAACGGCAAATCGTGACGGGCCGAAGTCCAAAGTTACTAAACTGGCCCATAAAAATAAATAAATAAATAAATAAATATGGGAGATGAGTACTTTTTAAGCACAGTTTTTCCTTAAGCAGCAGATAGAAGGAAGCTAAGATAGCTCTGTGCACTAACAAGGAGCGTAAAATAATCTATTTGTGCTTAAGACACCTTATTTAAATTATTACTCTGATAGAATACAACATTATTAACAATAGCTTCATTTTTCAATAATTTGTATTGACACGACTATAGCTTCTTAAGCAACTTTAAGAAACTGTATTTCATAGAGGGGTTTGAATAACAAAATGAAACTTTCAGGGGTTTTAGAATATAAACAAAGGAACCTCTATGCGAAATTTTGATCATGTACCTCCTCCCCATTTCAACTAAAAAACCCTCAAATTTTGACAAATCTGAGTTTTTATGAAATTGAAGTATAGAAAAGGAAATGACACAGGAAGTTATTTTTTTTCTGCCAGTACAGTGATAATATTAGATAATAATACCGAAGCAAACAGCGTGTTATTTCTTTCCATTCAATCAGGGGAAAAAAATCTAAAAATGAGAATTTCACCTATATTTTATAACTATATAAACCACGCTGTCCGATAGCCGTTTTGAGGCTATTACATAAGTACATAGCTTTAAATATGCTCTGAGGTGTTTATATTTAAAATGCTTTTGAATTATTCAAAACTATTTTTATATGGTCCAGTCTAGTAACTATGGACTTCGACCCGTCATGATTCGCCTTTTAGCTATTAAAATCCAGACCCATATCCCTGCGTTGGCCTACCACCGCAGACCGCACGGCCACCCGGCCAGTTTGAATTATTCAAATACCTCAACTAGTTGATGAAATATGTGTAACTTTATAATTAGCTGTTTTTGCAGAATCTCACTTTTGAACACCCTGTATATTCTGAACTATGTCCAATATATTTTATTTTTTTTAAACTATTTTCAACTTTGCCTGTCTATGGCATTCAATGTACCAAATATGAAGGAAATCAAAAATAGTCGAGCGACCACCACTTGTCGAAATTCTTTGGAATGACCCAGATATGTTCTAGTTACAGTGCACTTCTTATATTTCCAGTCCAGGCAATCAGTATTATATATTTATTTTAAAATGCTATCATATGAAACGTGACGTATTAAGGCGTGTTTATACAAGGATCAGAGGGCATGATATGTGCTTACGTAATGAATTGATGAACAAACATTTTATGAATATACTTACATATTTCCGAGTAACGTGTATTCAGGAAGAGAGAATCATTAAACGAGTGATCTAGATATTACATGTAACTAGATATGTAGTTTATTGTAGCTACTGAAATGTTTTGTTTCCAAAAAATATGTTAATGGACTTATTTTGATAAGTCTGGTCGTTTGCTGTGCCAATTGTTTTGAAAGAGTGAACTTGAGATATACGAGCCATGGTTCAAGAAGTTACTTGGACATCTGCAGTTTATTTATAAGCATTGAAGCATTTAAAATTGGTTTTAAGTATAAAAACATATGTACTATCTCCTTAGAAGTGTTAAACAGAGCGGGGTGACAAGAAAACAATCACTTCCTGTCAATTTACCTGTTACTAAAGAATAGGCGTATTTACTTCGTTGCTGAAGGAACAATTTTGGTTTCACAAATTTATTGACGTTTGAGTCCCAGCAAGCCAGGCTAGCAGTTTGTCGGCGAAAAGTGGGCCGACGGGCATGACGGCGTAGAGTTTTGAAAAATTCCGACCGATCCGCACGGAGTTTCAGCCCAGACTTGGGTTTGGCCCGCATTCGGTTCCGGTCCGCACCTGTCGGCCCGTTGGCCTGCTCACGCACTCAGGCTGTAATGATCCGGCCCACAGACCAGCAGCTTCTTGACTTCCTAGCCCACCATCAAATCATCAGTTCTTCGAACCTCTTCACATTTGCACTAAATTTTGCCTGCATGCGCAGTAAGTACTGAGGTAGGTCGTAGTAGAGGCAATCTGGGTTGGATAATGCGCCCCAGTCAGTCAGTGTTGCCAACCTTTTAAAATACAAATTTTCAGTTTGCTTTCACCTCGTTGGACGAAATTGAGCATAAACATTATCCAACATAATTCAAAAATATTGCAGGTATCCTTGTCCCCAAGCATCTTTGTTCTCAACACTACCAACCTATAATAAGAATGTTTGTAAAATGGATGCTATTTATACATAGTTACGCATGTCCATTCAGATATATCAAATTTTGCATACACGTGCATTAGGAATTGAGACTGGTCGTAGAGGTAGTCCAAGTCTGATATTGTGCCCAGGTAGTCAGTACTGCAAACCCATTTTAAAAGTTATTTGAAAAGCCTTCCACGCCGTTGGAAGTTTCTGCTCCAAAATTAGTACACATGTAAAGTAAAGTTCGTAACTGATAAAATTGACATTTATTAAAGGTCCTTTGTTGAACGTGAATTGTTATTTATGGTCTTTTGATATTTTTGGTTTACGTCAGTTCGGAATATGGTAGGGTAAGGGATGTGGCGAAGAGACAGCCAGTACCTAGTTGAAACAATTTGCCTGCTTGTGTCTGCTGTGTTAAGCATTATTTAAGCTGAGCATTCATGCTATTTCCATACAGTTTTTGTAAAACAAACCACTGATTAGGAATAAATCAGAAAGAAACGTAGTAAATGCAGCAACCGAAAATCGAAGCCGGGTTCTCCAGTTGCAGCCAGAGGCGTTCTTCCATTGAACTGTCGCCGCAACAACCAATTTCTTTTGCATATTGGATATTCTGGAATTCCAGAAAGATTCCTCAGTTAAAATTTTCACATGGAGGGGAGTCCCTTGGTATTGTATTTCAGCAGTGACTGAATAGTACATCTGAGTTAAGAGAAATATCAAATATGTAGAGAAGCCAGTCTTTCAGAAGATAGTTCAATGATAGAACACCGGTCATCTGGGTGGCCCACATTCATCAATTCCCGGTCGCTGCAGTGACTGACTTATCGCCGTCATTTTTGAACATGTTACAACATACAAGCTGTTTGTGTAAAAGAACATACTGGCAAGTATTTTCTTCTATGTGATTCTATACTAATATTATCCTGTCAATTTATTTATGTATTTAAATGTTTATTTGTTTTGAAAGCTCTTTATATTTAAGGTTTTTGTATACCCTCGTTTCTTGTTAAACGCGTACGGTAACGTAACTATGAGCAGCCGTCCATGCACAGTTGAATTCATTTCTTTTGACGGAATTGTGTTTCCTATATATGAAGTTTTAGTAGTTGGATACTTTTAGTTAATGTTGTTTATTTGACAATAACACAGAACAATAAACAAAATAGTATTTATTAAATTAGAGCCCGATGTTTGTGCTTAAATGATCAAAAATATGTATTTGTGTTTCAAAATTTAAAAATGTTTTTGAAATAAAGTATGCGTTTGAAATGAACAAGAAATTACATAATCTACATCTAAAACATACTAATTACACAGGAAATTATATGCTACGTGATATATTTGGTATTATACGAACGACAATGCGACTAATTGTTTCTATCTATAAACTTCTAGGTGCAAAAAAAGAGAATACATCAAAGGGTCTAGCAGGATAAGATGGTGCAACGTGCCTTGGAAGGAATCGTGATAAAAGAAAAATACTATTCAGCATAAAAAATAATGGCTCTCCACCAAATATCAGCTCAAAAGGTGCTAACCTAACCTCAAAATAAATTAAAATGTGCTTTTTGGTAGTTTAGTGATATCTCGGTCGGATTTACACATACGATGACTTTTTTTTAAAGTTGAACATTTTTTCAAGCTCTACAAGATGGTAATTGTTTCATTTATGTTGGCGCAAAATTCAATTTTTAGAGAGGTTAGAAAATTTGAAGATTGATTTAAAAAAAAAAAAAAAACTAAGACAACAGTTGGCTCGAAAAAATATATGTTACATTCTTAGTAACACATGAACTGTAAATACAAGTTCGAAAGCGCCGTTTGCCAGGTCGCCTTCGTGAACGACTGGTCAAGACGACGTCTTCTTGAGTGAGAGATCCCGGGTTCGAGTCCCGCCTGGGACAATTTGATATGTTCATATTTATTATTTAATAATGGGAAAGGATGTATATAATTAACTGATTGCAACATAAAGCTAGGATGTCTGGACGCACACCGAGCGAGGTATG
Organism: Lepisma saccharinum; assembly: GCA_022664845.1. NCBI lineage: Eukaryota > Metazoa > Arthropoda > Insecta > Zygentoma > Lepismatidae > Lepisma > Lepisma saccharinum. The sequence goes on along the minus strand of JAGDQP010006205.1, from coordinate 2,172 downwards.
CAAGGGGGCACGGTGCGTCCGAAGGGAGCTGCGCTGTGTGCATACGCAAAAGTGCAGTTAACATTATCTTCCACCTGTTATTTGGTACACATAACATTCATTTTATCTTATCCCAATCTTTGTGCTGTTCATTTGCACGGTCGAGACAGTCGTAATAAAAAAGACTTCGTAAAGACATCCTTTTCTTAAACAATTCGTAGTAAAAGTAAAAAAAAAAAAAAAGTATGATTAAAAAAGATTAAATCCAGGGACTCCAACTCGGGACCTTTCACTCAAGAAGCCGACGTCTTGACCAGTCGTCTACGAAGGCGACCTGGCAAGGTGCTTTCGAACTTATATTTACAGTGCATATGTTACGTAAGAACCCCGGTCACGTGTCTTATTTTTTTGGTTATGTTCTACCATTTTGAAAAGCTAAAAAACATTCATGAATATATTAATAGAACCACTAAGAGTACTTTGCGTGAAAATAAATGAAACAATTACTATCTTGTAGAGCTTGAAAAATGTTCAATTAAAAAGAAAAGACGTCATCGTAGGTGTAAATCCGACCGAGATATCATTAGCTAAACTACCAAATAAAAACACTAATTTATTTTGAGTTTAGGTTAGCTTGAACTTCATGACTGTTACAAATTCTGAAGAATCACGAGGAACAAAATAAACAATTAAATGAAACATTAGTCTCTTCTTTTATATGAAAACACTTTTAAATTGATTGGTACATATCTAACAATTTAAGACTCCATCTCTTGTACAGTACTCCGGGTAACTATAAACTGGAAGTACTGTCTATACATGCTTTAACAATAATAATTCCACTTCATGTAGAATAGTAAGTTATAACTCACAATACAGTTATACTATCAGTTGTATTAATTGAATCGTGCAATTTTATGAAACTTTTGTGATTTGACGGTCTCTAAGCATAATCGATGCTAGTCGCATTCTTGACTTTCACTGGCTGATCGTGATGTTTCTGTAAATACAGAACCTGTAGTTTTTAAAAACTTGTCTTCGAACCATTACATCAATGTATCTCCAGAGAAGACCGAACCAAGGAGTGCAAGGTCACAAGGTGAGAAGCGTAACATCTAGTGAAGAGACACATTAAATTAACGATATTGCCTGCAAAAGAAACTGTCATTTTGATTACAAGTTAGATTCTTACGAATTCATCAATAGGAAAACACCTATTCCTTTCCTTTTATTTATTACGTACTTGATTATAATTGAAATCAATCATACAATAAAAGAGACAGTCATTTAGAGTAATGCTCATTAAACACATTTCCTCCAACAAATTAAAAAAATATATATATTCTGTTGATATCCTTTGTTTCGTGTTTTGTTTACGCTTATTTCTTTTAATCATAGAAATATTTTTTTAAATTACTATGCGTTCCAATTGTACGTTTCGTGAGATTCAAGACTGTCCATTGCGAAAGTGACAGGCCGTAACTATGTGCTGAAAATAGCATTTTATGAGTGCTCATTTGAAAGACACGAGTAAGTTGGATATTGTCGTAAAGAAAGTTTTATTTTATAACTGCCTAAGCATGAAGAATTTTGAATGCAGAAAGGAATGAAGGAACGCTATAATCGGAAGAAAGGATGTATTGATGTGTGTTAATAAAAGGAAGTTCTATTTTAGTGACCTTGATATGTCACCTTGGAATTGCAAACTTAATTATCACAGTTCAGTTACAATTTTAAAAGGAAATACTAGACCACGCAGCTAGTGTGAAGGGCTAAAACGAGCGCAACCGAGTATAGAGAATATTCAAGACTCGATTAAAAAAAAATGAAGGTACTCTGAATTTCGTCGTAATCCAGCATGTAACGTGTAAAGACGGGATCTACTATCGTTATGTGGGATTCAAACCACATTAGGGTTTGCATCCAAGGCAGAGTGTGGATTCACTTTTGTCGTACTGCTCGAGTCGAGCCGAGTCGGTACTCAGAACTGCTCGAGTCGAGCCGAGTCGGTACTCAGAACTGCTCGAGTCGAGCCGAGTCGGTACTCAGAACTGCTCGAGTCGAGCCGAGTCGGTACTCAGAACTGCTCGAGTCGAGCCGAGTCGGTACTCAGAACTGCTCGAGTCGAGCCGAGTCGGTACTCAGAACTGCTCGAGTCGAGCCGAGTCGGTACTCAGAACTGCTCGAGTCGAG
>JAGDQP010006204.1:55394-73773 GCA_022664845.1 Lepisma saccharinum | reverse complement strand
AGTGCTTTAAGTACTGCTGACAAGGAGACCGAATCGAAAGCTTTTTCAAAATCTATGAATCCCAAACATACTGGAAGTTCATATTCATTAGTCCTTTCCATAACTTCATTCAATGTTTGTATGTGGTCCATTGTGCTAAATCCACGACGAAATCCGGCTTGTTCCCTTCCCTGATTAAAATCTAAATCTCGTTCAATACGATTCAAAATAACTTTGGTGAACATTTTGTATAGAACTGACAGTAAACTAACTGGTCTGTAGTTTTCTACGCGTTCTTTGTCCCCTTTCTTGTACAACAAAATGATAATGGCATTGTTCCAACTTGAGGGTATTTCTCTCTTCCTCAGGCACATTGAGAATAATTTAGCAAGTTCCTCTTTCATTTTTTCACCTCCCCATTTAAACATCTCTGCTGTGAGTCCATCTTCTCCTGGCGATTTTCCGTTCTTCATCCCTCGAAGTACTTTATCCACTTCTTCTTTCATTACGTCTGGGACTTCTACATCATTTTCTTCTAAGACTTTATTTCCTAGCTCTTCCTAGGAGTAGTACAATTCTGTGTAGAAATTTTCAAATACGTTTATAATTTCTTCCCTATTTCGTGTTACGGTCCCGTCTGGTCTCTTAACTGTAATTATTTACTTTTTCCCTATCATGAGCTGCTGTTTGTCTTTCTTCAAACTCTTGTTTTCCTCGATTGTATTTCTAACAAGATTTTCGTTATATCTTCGTACATCCTCTCTTATTTTCTTTCTTACGGTTTTATTTAGTTCTATGTACTCAATCCTCTTTATGCAATTTTCCTCTTCTTTCATTTCCCTTCTTTTCTTCGTCAAGAGTTTAATTTCTTCTGAGATTTTACTCTCTTTTTTCTTTCTGGTACCTGCTATCTCCTTGGCTGTTTCTCTTATTATCTCAGTCAGTATTTTATTTCTGCTATCGATGTCTTCTTCATCCTCTAACTCTTCCAAGGCCCTGAATCTGTTGCTTAGTTCTATCTCGAATGTCTGTCTGCATTTTCAAAAAATTTCCAGATCTAAAACTGACGGTTTTCCTCTGATAAGCTTCTTTCTCTCTAGTCTAGTATTTAGTTTCAGCTTACATCCCACCATACTATGATCACTCGAGATTTTGAAACTGTTGAGAACAGACACGTCTTGCACAATTTCCCTGTTATTTGATAGAACGTAGTCTATTTCGTTTTTGGTCCCATTTGGGCCTTTCCATGTCCACTTCCTCTGGGGCGGTTTCTTGAAAAATGTATTGGAAATCAACAGTCTGTTGGCTTCTGAGAATTCCACTAACTTCTCTCCTCTCTTGTTTCTTTTGCCAAATCAAAAGTTTCCCACTTTCGTGTCACTGCTCTGCTTGGTTCCTACTTTCGCATTCAAGTGTCCCATTACAATTTTGTAATGCGATTTGCTACTATCCAAAATCTTCTGTATCTCCTTGTATAGGTCTTCGACTTCCTCCTCCGGGTGCGAGGTTGTTGGAGCATACACTTGTATAATTTCCATACTATATCTCTTGTTAATCTTTATTACTACCCGTGCGATTCTATCGAGAAATTCCTTCAATTTCTGTGATCCGTGACTTTAGGTCTTTATTAATTATAAAGCCAACGCCTGTCGCTTTTCCAGTTTCTGTTCCTTTGAAGTAGAACGTGTGTCCTGATGGTAGTTCCAACTGTTCTTCATCCACACTTCTGATAGTCCTATGATGTCCCACTTAATCCTCTTAAGTTCATTCTGCAGTTCTTCTAATTTGTCCTCTCCTGCAAGTGACTGACAGTTGAGGGTCGCCACGTATAGGTCCGTTCGAGTTGCCGTGTCGGTTTCCTGGCAGTCTACAGTCCAAACCCGGGCATTCTGACCCTCTGACTTCCTGCAGGACTGACCGCTGCCGTTGCCAGCTGCATTCCGTCCTCCGGGTAATGAGGGCCTCCGAGGCTGTTTCCTTGCTTGTACCATCATATGTAAAGAAAGGAGGGGTGCTGACATTTGACTCACCACGCTGTCAGCTAATGCGGGTTGGTGAGCACAAAATATATATATATATTATGGAGCTCCTGCGTAGCCTAGTCGGTAGCGCGCTCGACTTCAGTGCGAGCGGTCCCGGGTTCGATTCCCGCTGCGGTATCAAAAATTTCGGTGTTTACCCAGCATCGTGAGAACAATTGGGGAGCTGCTGTTAATAAAAGACAGTGGTAATCACAGTCAGAGATTCGGCTCTCCTCTCCCAACCCGTCTGGTCAGCGTGGGAGCAGTAGACCAACTCCTCCCTTCGGGGAGAGCACTCATCCACTAGTGGATTGAATATGACTGTGGTTTATTTATTTATATTTATTATGAGGCCACCAGAGTTTACAAATGGCCAAAGGAATTTTTGTTTTCGGTGGCTCCATTGGCCACCAACGCATACTATGCTGATACAAACACTTAATTCAAAGTCATTTATACTGCAGAATGTACTCAAGCAAAAAAACTTAGAAGCAAGCGCGATTAGGGTGACCAGACGTTAAGTGCTTGTGAGCTTTGTATTGGCTGTGTGCCAGAAATGCTGCTGTTGAAAGAACCATTTTAATTGCGAATTGTCTATGAGCAGAAGAACCGTTTTGTAGCAGAAACGAGACAATCAATTGTTGTTCAACTCTCATTTACAGGATCTTACAATGTTAGTTTTAAACAATTTAATATTTTGTCAAACTCTTGCAATTCATAAGAAAAATATATGGTAAAAAGCAATGTTCCTCGTTCTGAACCCAACGTCTCAGATTATGTAGATTGTTACAAAGTTCATGTGTACGTTTGTATCAAGTCGAAGTTATTACTTGATTAAACGTCTTCCTAGCAGTTAAAACGTTGTTTTTAAGTTCATAATTTAAGTGTCCTGTTTCATCCCATTGTTTTATGTCTAAATTTATTGGTTGCAAAGGTCTGGTCACCCTAGGGTGCCTGGCTCACAATCTGCTGTATAACATTACAAAAATATCTGTGTATAAGGGTGCAATGGGATTAAATTGTGGACAAACCAAGAGTAATTAAGTTTGTTATTTCTAATTAGAACTGGAAAAAATAAGTATGAGGGAATCAACCATTATTTGATCATCAACGGGATTTGCCTGTTTACTAATTTTCCTCTAATATAACTTCACCTTCTTGGCATACATGAGCAGTGGCGTACTGGTTCGGTCCATTAGTCCACAATCGCGAACGTGACGCGAATATCTATAATACATTTGCAAAATATAATTTAATCAAATTTCCCTCTTTCACTGAATAATTTATCTGCATGTCATAAATTCTTTAGCCCGCGCAATGTATAACAAAAGGAAGAAGTGTTAAGAAGTTACGTTGACAGGGATTGAACCCGGGCCACTTGATTAGCACGTCTGCTCTAGTCGTTCAGCAAGATGCACTTTATTTTTCTTTGTATATGTCATTCTCTGCATCTCCATGTTATAAGTCAATCTTCAAGTTTTGATATAGCTGCACGCACTGGAAAAGTGTCTGAATTAAGATCAGATCTCCGTGAACTATATACATATATTCCTGAGTAATATAACGGAAATGTAATTTTCCAATGTTTCTTTGTTTATTAAATACAGGTGGATTCTAACCACTGAGATTCCCTCTTTTATTTTTTAGTGTACCATACGCTCTCCTATACTGATTTCGTATTAAATTGGATTATTATTATTTGAATCAATACTACTAAATTTAAAATTAAATATTCTTAAAACGTTTTAGGAGACACCGAAGTAAGAGACAGTCTCTTCTTGCATATGTTCCCTAATTGGTACTAAGGGGAATATCACGCAAAGAACTGTATGGACTTGTGCATGTGTTATTCTCCAACTCTTTAAATTAGACTGTTGAGTTAATGGCTAACGTACCTCACGGAATATCCAACCTTAGAGAAAGTCTTTTGTTACGAACAGTAATAATAGCATCCAACATCTTACGTTAATTAAAAGACAATTCTTATATATTTTCCTCCCTTTCTGGAAGGGTCTATCCCACCTTCTGAAACGTTGCATTTCATCCCGGGAGGGTGTGTGTGTGTGTCAGATTTTCTCCCTTACTAGACGGTTGCATACAAACGGAATGACTTAAAATATACTCTCAAATATATTTATATCTTCCTATACGACTACTGAGATTGTGTTTGTTTACGTTCCGAATTTCAGATCTTCTTCGGCTTTGTCGGGCAAGTTCAATCAATTTTCCCTTTTCCCAGATAATTCAGTTGCCAAACAAATGCGTTTCAACGGTTATGGTGCAATGTTAATAGTTCCTACTTTTCATAAATCATGTTTAAGATATTATGCTTCCCCCCTTATCTTGTTTCACAGGTAACGCCGCGACGCAACTCCTGTTAATGCTTTCAATAGTTGAAATCCTATTTGAACATTTGATTCCTTCCCTACGAAAGAGAATGACTTAAAAATGGCTACCCTTACATCAGAGAACTAACATCCCATAGAAGTTTCTGCGGAGTGAAACTTATTAGTCCACAAAGAAAAGACCAACTCACGTTTGATTCATTTCGAAAACGGTTTATTCGGTCTATAGTAAACAATCTGAACACTAATTTCCCTCTGATGTGAAAGGTACTCTTGAAGACTTTACGTTTTAGGTTCTGAGCTGGCCGCAAAATGAGAAACGAATTTTATTTGCCTTTGTGTTTAGGCTTTCTGAGTAGGTTAATTAAGAATGAGAATGGAAGATGTAAAAGAATTTAGACTGTAGAAAGACAATTTTGAAATGGAAAAACTGCTGCAGGAGTTACTGAATACGGTGTGTGTTTCGCCAGTACCCAACAACAAAATTTTTAAGGCGCCTTCAGTGGTATGAACAATACTCTTAACATATGTTCGAAATCGCTTACAATTCTTCGCCGCTTCAATTAGCCAGAAGTTCCAATTCTTCGCCGCTTAGAACTAAGATCAACAATTAACTAAATCTGGGCACAACTCAGGAACAGACTTAGACTCCAAGAGGTCCTGTTACATAAAATCCAGTATTGGAAGTCTACAAAGATATTCCAATAAGGTGATCATATAATTTTCTAGCAAACTAAATTTCTTGTAACACAAGAATATGTTAACAGTTATATTTAAGTTTTTTTTTTTTTAATTGTAAGCTGGTAAGTTGTTTACATTCATTTCCAGAACCACTCTGCTGGCATTACCTTCGTACAGGAAAGGAATTTCTTTTTTTCTTCTATTATGTGAAATTTTGACGTCACGAATTCCTTTTTATTTTATAGACTGTCACTTCATTCGTATCAATCGATTTTGATATTCAAATTTTTTTTTTTCTTCACGTTTCTACTAGCACTATTAAAGGAGCACTGAAGTTTCCTTTTTCTTTTTTTAAAAAACACTCAAATGTAGTCAATTGGTTAAACATTGAAGTAATAATTTATAATCTCGACAAGTATCAGAACTGCCACAGGCTAAACCTCGTTCGTTTCAATAAAGACAACTTCACTTCAGAAAAGTACAGGGTTGTTATAATAATATTTCATGAGTTAGTCAAGAGGTAGGAAGTTAGAATAACAATTAAAACAACAGTATAAGTTCTATTGTTAATCTATTTCAACACTATTTACATTAATACCTTTGCATAATACTATATTAGCAAGTAACACTAGCACCATGATTAGTTGTAGTTGATATTTAGCACCATTAGTTCTATTGAAAAACAGTTAATATTGTCAATTTAACGATATATGGCAGTACCAAGCTTCTAAAGAGAACTTTGTTCCGAAAATCTAAGGTAAATAGTAAAACTATTTTAATAGCATAGCTTCTTTACTCTCAATTTCTAGCGACCCGCGTAGAGTAACTGTTCCTATTGTAAGGTCTTGTTTGACCGTTTCGTAATTTCAAAAAGTTATTGAAGAATTAACTTACTGTTTGGTTTGCGTCCGTTCAATGGATGAAAACGCCCCCCTATTTACAGCTAATCAATGTTTGCTTATAAAATCTCCCAGGAAAAAAGATCTTTACAAGTACAAGTTTCAGAAATCTTGATACTGCAATGCCACAACCATGGCGAACAATTATTAGCACGTTCCCCATACGAATACTCTTGGTGTACCAGCTCCCTTACATGTCTAATTCAATAAGAATATTTTGGGGTGCCATACACCGTATCCCAATTCCTAACCCATCAGACTATTATAATTGTTCGATATCTCGTGAAACAATTCTTCACTGTAAAGATCATATTCGGTTTAAACTACTCTAACCTTCTTTCCTCCGCATTCTTTATCTGTCGTTATTCTAATGAATCCAAAATTGGAACACGTGACGTAATTGTCACCATCACACTTCTCAACAAAACAAAGGTTTGAACATTTTGATATAAGAGGTCTGACAATAAAGTAATGAGACCTTTTTTCTTTTTGTATCGGCAACGTTGCACTTTTTAGGATATGCCATATTCGACCTCGTACCTTTCCTAATTCTCACCGGAACTATCGTAGTAGTGCAGTTACTCAGTCTGGAGTAGCTGTTTGGTTTGCGACGTCATGCTTTTGCCTCTCCTCTTTCCTTCTTTTTCTTTTAACAATTTGGCACAAAGTTTTCTCAAACCCAAGTCTTTAGTTACTATGCGACGAACACTTATTCGATTCCTGATCAACAATTCTGCAATCGTATTCACAGTTAATTTTCTAGGATTTTCCTTGTCCTAGCTGTGACGGCATACAGCCGCCATAATCCATGATTGTCTCGAAGATCACAAACACGACCTTAAAATAGAAACGGCTACTCTACACAGAATGAGTGCATGACCACGCCAGTTCCGGTGGGAATGAGGAAAGATTTAAGATCAAATATGGCATATTCTAGTAAGCTGCAGGATTGCCATCACAAAAGAAAAAAAAGTCTCATTACTTGGTTGCTAGACCTCTTATACTACATAGTTAATCAAGTGAAATTTACACATTAAACAATTTGTCAGTTTACCTCTTTGAATTACCACACGACTCTCTCTTAATCAACTTTGTATTTTCTGAGCAAATTTAGTAATTAAGAATGTCATATTCCTTTCAATTAATTATTATGAATAAACTTCCAGAAATATTCGAGTTGGCATTTCACTCTGGCACCATGAGATTCATTAAGTCTAGATTCTCAAAATATTAGACCACTACTCAGTACGTTTTCAACTTCTATTCATTCGAAGTTATTACAAGGACTGATAAGGGCAAAAGAAAACAACATTTGTACCTTGTTTTTGCTGCTTGAAGTATCTACAATGATTATTAAGCCTTAATTCAATTGGTAATTATATTGTTGAGACTGAAGTGATAGGTACCGAGGCAACGATGCATCTTTCATATATTCTGTCAACCTAACGCGACAATTTTAAAAAAAAAGCTCGCGCCGGGACAAGAAGTGGCGTATACACAAATTTCAGTTGAACTACTACATGTAGTAGGGCTTCTCTTAGCTAAGGCATTTATCTCCTTAACATCTGATAACCAAGCATGTGTATGCCGAAAATTAGAACATATCAAATGTGAAATGTTTGTGACTACAGTAGGATAATTTCTTTGATAAGTGCATTACACACTATTATCACCATTCATCTACTCCTTCCTTATGTGATGTTTCCTTGAATGGAAATGCAGGTGCTCGTTGGTTCTTTCAGAAAATTACTTTGTGATTAAAGACCCAGATGCGAAGAAGTATATAGTCTGTTTATAATTTAAATAGTTCCTTTAAATAAGAACCCTTCCCTCCACTCTTGTTGATTTGATTATGTTAAATAAGTTACTACAGAACCCAGGACCCACCCATCATATACTTTAACTTAGTATTTCTGCTTTTGAGCTATTATACCACTTCTTATGTACCATATATTTTGTGGAACAGGGTGTATCCCGAAATTTCTAAACCTAACTATGCAATGTTACATCTACCTCATGAAATTTTTGTACCAACCATGTTTTAAAACGTTATGAAACCTCAACACAAAATTTGGCTGTAATCTCTCTTCTGAATCTCGAGAATTTGGCCTCAATTTTCCTGGTTATGGGTCAGACTTGGCCTTCTTGCGTGGTCGAGATGGGGTGTACTTCTGCTGTTCGGAACTGCGTTTTGACTCAGGTTGGTAATGATGTCTCGTCGACTGTTATGCATAGACAGAAAGAAATCGGGATCCGTCCACTGCAGACCATCCCTTGACATGTTACGTCTGGTCGTCTTTTGAGTGGATGTCAAAAAAAGTTTTGGTATAAATACTGCTGAAACCTTTCTTATTCCTAGATTCTCAGTGACAATTTGATGTACAACTGTTTTTGACAAGCCCGCATTTGTAGCACCTGCATGGGTCTTCAAAATCTGAAGTATCTTCAATGCTAATTCTTTCCTTCCTGAATTCAGCTGCCCTTTCCCTTACAGTGTCAAAAGAACATCCTTGTTCTTCAGACGTACTGACCATGTTGGGAGATTAGGAACTGAAAACTATAAACTGAATTTTAATTTTATTTACGGTCTTTAGGCACCTATGGCTCAAGCCGAAGGGAACTCTGAAAACAGCGCCAAGTTGTTACCGGGATTAAAATATAACCACAGCTAAAGTAAATACGAAATATAGCCAATAGGTTAAATAATTGTTGCTAGTATTAAAAGGAAATAATTTATGTATACGCTTTAATACTTAGTAACTGAAGAACATTTGTGGACTTGTATTCAACATGACAACCAGCGTAGGAAATGGAAAGAGAAATGGGATAATAAATAGGACTGAAGATTTGAGTTTCATAAGTTATGTAGGTATTATTTGCTCAGAGAATGGACGTATTGTTTGAGATTACCATCTAATATACCGTAACAATACTAATATTGGGCTGTCAGATAAGTTTGTTCGGCTTTGCTCTCCACTTATTTTGATCTGTATTTTCTATCAGAAATATTAACGAATCAGTCAACGATATATTCTTCTTCAATGTTCACAACTTCTTGCCAACGTCACATTAGCTTTTCAATGCTTCGACGAAAGAAATAACCAGGTTTGACTCGAAAAATTCATCGAGTCATGTTTTCATATCCACGCTATTGTTGAAAGAAACGCCTCCTCATACTGTTGAAGAGTGACAGAAAAAGATGATGACATAACGACGCCAGAGCAAGAGAAAACTGCGGCTGTGGTAGCTTCTCAACCGAGCCCCTGAATACCAGTTTTGGTCAGATTAGCGACGTAATGGTGAGCGTTATCGTGCTGCACAAGCACACCGTATCGCCGAGCTGGATCGCCTCATCGAGCCGGTGCATTTGCTAAACGCAAAGCTCTGTATTGACCCTGTTGCTGTTTTCAAGCAGTTCATAGTGGATTACACCTTCCCAGTCCCACCAAACGCAGATCATTGTTTTGTGTGGATGCAGTTCTACCTTGGCTCGAGATATTGATAGCTTGTCAGGACTCAGCCATACTTTCCTCTGATTCATACTGACATAAAGATAGCATTTCTCATCGCCGGTGATGACACGGTACAGATATCTCTGCGCCCACAAGCCTGGTGTCGGGCGAGCAAACTGGTGGCGATAGGTTTTCTCTTTCGTTCACAACGTATGGCACAATGCATCAAGTTTTTTTACCTTACCCATCGAGTGAAGGTGACGGTTATCATGAGAGCATCTCATCTTCTAGATCAATTCCCTAGTGGATAGGCGCCAATACTCGTTGATAAGCGCTTTCAATGGATCTACATTGAACTGAACAGGTCGGCCGGAACGTAGGGAGTCTGTGAGGTCGAATTTTTCCTTCTTGAAGCGTGAAACATGTATCTTGAACAGCTTTAGAATTTTGATAGAAAGCGAAGAGAAGCAGGAGTCGAAAGTGCTCCTTTTAGTCTACTTGGCACACCAACGACCTGTATGCAAAGAGTAACTGAAAATCAGATTTCAAAAACCAAGTTGTCGAAGGAGAATATAGCTACAAAAAACAAACAACAATACGTTAAAACTTAAAATATTTTTCGTGTTAAAAAAGGACGAACGAATTTCTTTTGACAAACCAATATAATAAAAAAAATACCGATAAGTATAATAGCACAGAAAACAACTAATTAATCATCATCAATCGTTACTGTCATACAACTCCGTTAAAATATTTTTACACACAAATAACACGTGGATGTCTTTTGGGCTAAAACTTCCCTGTGCTCTTGCATTCACTTTTCCTAATTTGTACACAGACCAATCTTTATCCTCCCCTCCAAAATAAGTATCACCACCAAATTTGCTACTACAGCCTTACAAGGTTTAATAAGCATGGTACAAAAATTTCAAGCGGACAGAAACAAGAATTCAAGGTGATGCTTAGAATTTTCGGGATATCCCTTACATTTTTTAGTAAACTACATGCTGAAAATGATCGTGTGGTTGAAATACGCACATATCCCGGTTTTCAACAACTATTATCGTACAGTACCTTATAAATATGGTACTAAAATACAGCAAGATCAAAGTCTATTGCACATCGGCTGCCTCGTCTACTTCGGAGTCTGACGTTTCACTAGTCGAAACAATCGTAAGAACAGAAAACCTATTATTGACATCCTTGACAGTTACTTTCTGCTTTCGCGTACTTCTTGCCGGTTTCTCTTCATCCGTACTTTTCTCACTTACAACCTTCTTTTTCTTACGTCTTTTAGACTTGTTATGCACAACAGACAAATCGGGTAACAGCTTTGTAACTTGATTTTCAAGAAGTCTGTACACAGTATAGACAGAGGACGCTGATTTCATTAAATTCTCTACATAAGCACTAGCACTTGGTCTTTGCTTCAAATTCTTCAACATATTATACGCGAATGTTCCAGTAAATAAACGTGACACTTTACACTGAGGCAATGGAAAGTCAAGTATGGCATTTAAGTGCATTACAATCAGCACGCAGCACTGTAACTGAGAGAAACAATGCACGTATTCTACTGAGTACGTTTTAGTGCTACGTCTCAGAGTTTCATCTATTTGATGATACGGCACAAATGTATTCACTAATAGCAAACAGTCCTCTTTGGTCACATTTTCCACAGCCGTCTTTATGCTTCCACTTGGAGGTTCCACACCAGCAAACTGAACATGATTTTCAGCCCGCTTTCGTTCTTGTATGGCTTTTACTTCCTCCCCCTTTTCTTTCATAAAGATATGTTTTGTTCTGTAGAAACCAGCATAATGATCTATTATGCTCAAAGAAATTATGCATAAAAGAACAGTTATAACATGGCAATTGGTAACCTGTGGTTGCACGTGTCTACCCCAAAAAAGTATACAAGCCATATATAATCTCCATTCACTTGGTACGGAATCTAAGAATTCCTTATCAGTAACATTTATTTCAAGAACTTCGAACAATAGTTGCTGCTTATCAGTTATTGACATATTATCCAACTTATCCAGCGTCGGGAGAAGGCCGTAAACTGGCAATTCAAAGGTTGGTTTTATACAAAATGTTCTAGCACGACAACCACACCGTGTCACATATGAACACTTAAGACGCTTTCTTTTCGGGTCATCATTACGTAGTAACAATCCGTAAATCACTCCTAAAATTGACAAACTAATTTCATGCGCAGTAGGAAGGGAAAATATTTCTACTTGCGGAAGTAAAATACATGTCTGTCGCGTTATGATATCAATAAACTGCGTGGGGAAATTGCCTTTACGGTATGATCTCATGAACCAGTCTGGGAGCGGTTTTCCATTAACACCTTTCAGATCAGATTCGGACACGTCACTCAAATCAAACCCCATTAATTGCTTAGTCCCTTCCGTGAACTCTTCACTGTCTTCATCTTCCCCCTCTAAACCTTCCACACTACCTTCAGAATTTACAGCTGATTCCGTGTCACTTGTTGAATCATCTTCAGATAACTCACACTCATCACCACTATTACTCTCACCACCCACGTCATCATCATCATCATCATCATCATCATCTGCAGATATACCACCACCACTGCCGCCAACTATCTCATCACATTCAGATTGTTGTCTCACTCTACTGCTGTTGAGCTGACCCAAGTACGGGAACAAATCACTGGTACGTTCAGCATAAACTTTCATATTTCTTCGTATTTGAAGCTCAACAAATTGCCTTTTCTTCTTCTTCAACAGACTCAGAATCTGAAGTAAAGAAAGAAATGAAAACTAAGTAACAAACAATGAAATAGTGCAGTGCAGAAATTACACTTAAACGGTGTCTTGCATGAACAGCAAGTTACATGAATTAATATCTAAAAAGAGGATTTTTGAATTGATCTGAAAAGGTTCATTGATATTTGAAGTCTCAGAATCTACTAACATAAGGATGGATATACTAGGAGCAGTTAACCGTAATGTGAAGATTGGAAATTCAAAACATTTCAGATTTAAACTAAATATTTGCTGCTATAAACGGATAAGGTAATATCAATAGTACCCATGGTACTTCCGATTTCGGTAACATATTCTTTCTATACAAATAGGAGACTGACCAATGCTTATGAAAAAAAAACTTGTAAAACTGATGCCTTATATTTGTAGACTTGACGCTACAGTTCTAATTTTCACACTTCGTGCGAGAAGGAAGAAAATACGAATCGTAGTCTTAATTCAAAGTAGCATCCTGCATTCGTCTGGTGTGACACAGGGAATAAGGTAAAACCTGTAAGAAAAAGTGGCGTTAAGCTATCTTGCGATTCCCTTCCATACCTCAATGTGCCTGCACGATTTGGTTTCAATATCATTAAGTCTTCTATATTCATTAATATACTTTGAGCTTGTCTATTTTAAAGGAGGGGCTGGGGAAGTCTTCAAAATTAAAATTAAAATTTATAAATTAAACGAAGACTTTAGTTGTATTCATAAATGTTTTTAAATTAGAAAAGAAGCGCACCAACACATTCCTGGTCTCTCATATATAAAGTTTATCAAAATTATGTTTGACAACAGTTCGATGCTTTACACTCGGAAAATAATATGGGAATTACTGAAAATTCAATAAGGATCTTCTGGATAATGAGAGAAGATAGTAATGAATTAACGGGATGAGAGAATGTATTGTAGAAAGGAATTCGAAATCAACAGCGTAAATTGGAAATACTAAACCAGGTAGTCTACTGAATTTACAAGAGCAAAATTTATTACCTGTTTATGGCCTTAATGATATTCTTAATTCCAACTAATCTGTATGGATGCACATAAATAAGGTCTGTTGCACATACGTGGGGGGAACCAAATATAAACAGAATTTGTATGTGGAGTGCGTGCATGTTATAGTTACAGACAATGGCGTTAGGTATAATTTATCAAGAAGCGCCATTTTATATGGAATGGATCGGTTCAATAAGGTGCTTTTTTTTGTAAGTGCTTGCAACCAAGTGAGACGATTTTGCTGATAGTTTACCATGAGGAATACAAAATAGCAAAGTCACAACCTTTGAAAGGATGTGCAGTCAATATAAATTTGTTTCTCCCAGTAACGGCAAATATTCTCCAGATATATTATTAAATTTAATTTTCGGTCCTCTGTAGGCAACTTTTGCACCCACACGTTTTGTTTGCAAACCCTACGTTAGAAGTCCGCCTAATTCATGTCTTGGGAAACTAGTTCGATGCTCCTCCGTGGATTTTCGTTGGTTACCTGGCGAATGTTTTCATCTTGCCTGCTCACTGCTCTTTGCCTGACATGGCATAAATTTTCAAAACAGAAAACCTATGCTTTACCTAATGGATAGTCGTATTAGCCTTACAAAGCGAAATAATTGTCTCCGCTATAAGTTTCACAAGAAGGAAACAATTTCACGCACTCTTGGAGTAAAATCGCCTCATGTGGTTGCAAGCACTTTCTAAAAGAACCATGACGATCCATTCCACATATAATATTGTGGCTTGGTAAACTGGCACAGGAAACTCTATGCTAACGACACCTAACGCCACTGTCTGCAACTATAACGTGCACGCGCGCCACATACAAATTCCGGTTATTTTTGAGTCCCTCGAGCACTGTACACATATAAACAGTGCTCAAAATGGAGAGGGGCTGTTTCATTTTGGATTTGGCGTACCCGTATCTTTTAATTAATGGGAACTGATTGTCTTTACTTTCAATAGTCAATCGCCCCCACTAGGTGCAAACGTACCCTTACCTTTTCTAACCCACTTCGAGCATTGCATATATATATATAGAGAGTAAAAATTAAAATAAGAGAAGAAAGGATTAAGTACATACGTGGAACAATATCTCACAATTACAACATACAAAAACATTTAACAACACTAAAATGTGCGGTTTAAAACCTACAACATACAAATAAACTAACAGTAAGAGCAAATTTGAGATAAACGTTGACCTCTTCTCAAGTCACAGGACACTTTACTTATATCTTTTATATATATATATATATATATATATATATATATAAACTCTTCAACTATACTGCTTACGAACCTCGCAAGTTAAACGTTCGTCACTGGATTCAATCCTACGTAAGATTACGCCAGTTTTAATCACGTTTTGAATTTATTTATAGCCTTTAGGCATCTCAGGCTCACAAGGAATGCTTCCCAACTGTAAAACGGGTTTAGAAAATCTGAAATGTGGATTTGATAGTCCACTACAATGAAAGACTTTTGGGACAGTTGTAACTGCTGATGGCATTAAATCTCCGAGCTATGACTTAATAAAATGATTAGGCTCGTGAAGTCGGACTATGGGAACAACATTGACATATTTCATTAAATATCTTCATATTCAATTAAGCAACCAAAATGAAACTTGCACAGTTTAATGTACAGTGCACGGGCTACTCAGTGGCATCCACAATGTTGTCATAAGGGATCCAGTGTTGCCAACTTAGTATAATATTATTTTTCTTTGAAAGTACTACGCCATGTCATTACAAAGTTTGGAAGAGCAGATCAAACAAAAGGTAATATAGCACGCACGGAGTATTGCAAACTTTGGAAGAAACCAGATGGAACAATTCTGTCAGTCCATGGTCTATAGCAGCGTTCCCCACACTATTTTCAAGCGCGGACCAATTTTATTATTTGGAAAATTCTACGGACAACCCTATTCTTGCCTTATTCGAAAGAAATTTTCAGATTATTTTTTAATGGTTTTAATTATATACCCGTACATTAACATTTTCAAATATTAATTAATGTTCCGTTCACTTTATATTAGGTTTAATAGCTGGAAGAAACTACATATTAGCTTCTCTTTAGCAATTGGTAATTGAAGATTATCAAGAATATTTTATAGGTCTTTAAGCTATTTATTTTTGAAAATAGAATTTGTATAATATCTATCCTGTCTAATATAATTCACCGCAAAAGATCCGTTAATCACGAACAGTGCAATTTAAGGGCGCGGATATCCTCATACGAACGAGCGAGCTTATAATTCTCCAACTTTTGAATAGTTATTGCATTCTTTTTTTTTTTTTTAAAAAAAAACTAATGCTCAATTTAGTCTAGACTCGAGGGCAAAGCAAATATCGAGGATCACGGAACGCAAAATCAACATTCGTGTCATAATCTGATTTAATATGCTGCAAGTAGTATTGTATAATATCACTCTTGTCATACAGTAATGCTGAACGAATAAAGCATTGTTGCCAGGATATATTATCATTCATTTGTTAAAAAGTAAAATAAAGACATAAGCGACTCGAATAATAATAGTATGCATGCAACACATAAAAGAGGTTGAACGACGTAAAACATACAACAGTGGTTAATTGATACTAATATAATGGAATTTTGTGTATATATATATATATATATATAAACAGTGTGCCAGAAATTACTCTAGCTCCAACGACCTCCCCGCGTAGCTCCCTCCACCCCAAATCTTCTTTCTCACCCAGTATCACCTCAGCCTTCAACCCCTCCCAAAGATCCTCAAACTGGCACACCCCATACTCACTGTGTCACCTGAAACTGAAAGTTTTCCCGTCGTGCCCCAAAATTGTCTACCGCAGACCTCCGAATCTCAACACTATTCTCGTCAGAACTGGACTAATCCCGCCCCTTCCCTTCAAACCTGACAAGTTCAACAGACCCCACTGCAGAACCTGTCCTATTTTTGATCCCAGTCTGACCTTCGTACATCCTGTCACTCAAAAGACGTACTCTTTCCGACATATCTTCCAACTTCATTTATCTCCTACTCTGTAACCTATGTTCTGCCTTCTACATTGGCGAAACCCAAACTCCTCTAACAATCCGCATCAACAACCATCGCTACTCCTCTAAATCACAACTTCCGCACCTCTCCATACCTGAACACATTTCTTATCACGGCTGCACCTTTGAAGAAATCTTTCGAGTCAGCTTCCTGAAAATCCTGAACCCTGACTCACCAGAAAGAGATGGGAGCAGACGTACATCTCAATCCTTTCCGTCAACCATGAACCCGGTCTCAACTGTATGCAACTCCCAGCAGCGCAGGGTCTTTCGTTCCGTTTCTAGTTGCACTTTCTTCCTATTTTTCAATATTGTTTCTTTATTCTTCCTTTTCCCTTCATCTTTATTATTATTATTATTTCCCCCTTCTGATTCTTTACCCTCTTATTCCTTCAGCCCCTTACCTACTCCCAGTAACCTTCGCACTTTCTTCTCTATTGGTGTTTTCTCCGACTCATCCAGTCATTTCCCCGCCTCTATAACCTGGCCACCCAGCATCAGTTGGCAAAATGGTGTATCCTTAATACAAGTTCCGCACCAGATCGCTCTGTCCATTTTCTCTCCTACCATGTGAAAACGCTTTTGCGAAACGTTACGCATTTCTGTTGTGTTTGTGAAGTTCATGTACGCCTGTCTCAGTATCCTGCTATGTAAGGACCCTTTTCTTTTTACATTTTTCACAATCTGATATATATATATATATATATATATAATGATGGTAAAAAAGGTACTTACAAGTAAGAATACCGAGAAAATGGACAAAAAAAAAAAAAAACAGGTGCGGGACTTGTGTTAAGGATACGCCATTTTGCCAACTGATTATATATATGTGTAAGATGGTAAACAAGGTAAAAAAAAGGGATCTTGAGATAGAACAAGTGAAATCTTGAGATAGAAGCACACGAACTTCACAAACACTATAGAAAATTAGTACGTTTCGCAATTGCGTTTTCAACTGGTAGGAAGGAAAATGGACAGAGCCGACAGGTGCGGGAGTGGTGTTAAGGAAATGCCATATTGACAGTGAAGCTCATATATAAATAAATATATATATACGTATGGGAAACTGTCATAATTTGGGTTACCAGTGCTTGTAACAAGTCCATGATGAAACCTAAAAATGTTCTGATCATAAAGTTTTTTTTTTTTTTTTTTTTAATCTTCATGTTGATTAACTCGATAAAGCAGAATTAATATTTTCGTTTTAACGACTGTTTTCTACGGAAATACTAGTGTTGACTCAAATATATAGTCTGAGAGTTAAATGCATATGGTTAGTCATACTAGTCAGTTAAGCTATTTGGATCTCAATTTGTTTCATAATGTATGTCAAGTTGCGGAATTGCTTTCGTGTTTTGATTTGTTAGTGAAATGCCTTACGATACATGCTAATTTCTTGTACATTTTATTGTGTTTTCCTTATGTATCAGCTTACTCTTCATCTTCGACTCAGAACATATGTTCCCCATTTGGGAAGCTCTAATTAACTTAACACATGATTCCATTTTTTGGCTGCAGTTTAGGTACTGTCTAGTACCCACCGCGAAGGACACACTTCATCTTAAGATGCCGAGGGTGTATGAGATAAAGTGTAAATGGGGCGCGTGTTATATTGGGCAGACTGGTACAGTGCAATGCAGGATGAAAGAATACATTAGATCTCTGAAGTATGGTTATTTAGAAAAGTCAACCGTTGCAGAGAACTTAATTGAAGAGACACATAAAACACTGTTTGAAGAAACGCGAATTCTACATCCTGAAAACAGATAGTTCTAGAATCAGAAGAAATTGAGTTAAATGACAATACAATGCATAAAGAAAATGGGTTTGTACTTTGTGATAGGTGGACGGTATTTTAAGAGGCATACCGAAATCAGACGGACGGGCATAACGATCTGCCCAGGACAACAAAGAATTTTAACTTGAAATAAGTAACAACATATTAAACGTATATTGTTACACTGGTAGAATTTATGTAACAATGTTGTAACGAATATATAATTTTAATTGTAATTTACATCAGACAAAATCCCCTGACGATATGAGCAATAACGCTTATAAAACAATCTTCGGGTTCAAAATAAATATACACAACGAATATCCGAAAAAAGAGTTTTATTAGTATAATGGAAATTATTTATTTGTTATCAACAATAGAATTACTGTTTTATTTATATATATATA
>JAGDQP010006204.1:0-50419 GCA_022664845.1 Lepisma saccharinum | reverse complement strand
AAAAAAAAAAAAAAAAAAAAAAAAAAAAAAAACAGGAGAGAAAAAAAACCTGGTTTTTCTCGCGCTCTTATGAGGAATAATACAAGTGTATTTAAAGCGCATTTCTTGTGGAACGCCATTCTTTGCCCCTCTGGAAAGCGAGAGAACCCCGAGAAAACACCAAATAAATAGTTTACAAAAGTTTGTTGTGTAACGCCATTCTGTCCAAGTGTATTTAAAGCACATTTCTTGTGGAACGCCATTCTACTTGCTTTAGTAAACATCAGGTTTTTTCATGAAATCGACCCTCCTGAGTCGATTCCAACTGAAACCTTGCTTAATCGACTCAGGAGGGTCGATTTCATGTAGCCGAAGTATTGAGAAAGACTATTTCATTGTTCACCGGGTGCTAGCCAGTTGGATCAGGCGTCAAATTTTCGTTCGCACGGGCGGGGGACTATGTGACCGGCCCATTTCCACTTCCTATTTTAAATCGACCCTCCTGAGTCGATTAAGCAAGGTTTCAGGTCAGGAGGGTCGATTTCATGAAGACGCGCAAAATTTGACGCCTGATCCAACTGAAACCTTGCTTAATCGACTCAGGAGCAGCAAGTAGAATGCGCTTTAAATACACTTGGAAAAAACCTGATTTTTACTGCGCATCTTACTTCTCGAAGATCTCTTCTAATATTGCTTAATCGACTCAGGAAGGTCGATTTCAAAGAAAATGATGGAGAGGGATTTCGACACAGAAGAAACATCTCCCTCACTTTTCTCTTCTCGTTGGTAGCAACTCCTCCTTTCGGGGAGAGGTCTCATCCACGTTCCACAAGAAATGCGCTTTAAATACACTTGGAAAAAACCTGATTTTTACTGCGAAGCCATTCTACTTGCTTTAGTTCTTAATCGACTCAGGAGGGTCGATTTCAAGATGAAATAGACCCTCCTGAGTCGATTAAGCAAGGTTTCAGTTTTATCAGGCGTCAAATTTCGAACTAAAGCAAGTAGAATGGCGTTCCACAAATCACGCGTGTACCAAAGTAATGTATGTGTTTGGACAATGGTATCGCCCAGGGTTCCCACTCATTTGCCAAGATCAGGAGGGTCGATTTCATGAAGATTCGCAGTATTAAGCAAGGTTTCAGTTGGATCAAGCGTCAAATTTTCGAACTAAAGTATAAAGGACCTGGAAACCTTTGATTGCTTAATCGACTCAGGAGGGTCGATTTTCGAACTAAAGGCGTCAAATTTTCGAACCTGATTTTGAGGTCGATTAAGCAAGGTTTCAGTTGGATCAGTTTTACCCGAGAGAATTGTAACAGGATTAAGAAAAATGTCTATTGAAAAAAAATTCGTGCACATCTTCATGAAATCGACCCTCCTGAGAAGGAAACAAGGAACTCAGAAAATACTCAGGAGGGTCGATTTCATGAACTATTTTTAACTGAAACCTTGCTTAATCGACTCAGGAGGGTCGATTCGGTAATCCCACAATCGACCCTCCTGAGTCGACTAAGCAAGGTTTCAGTTGCCCATGTCCCTGCCGGGACTCGAACCCGGGACCTCTTGTTCTTAAGTTCGAACTTTTCTTTGTTCTGTCCCACTCCTTCCCACATCCTTCACTAAGGATCTTCAAATCTTTTGGATCAGGTTTCAGTTGGATCAGGCGTCAAATTTTAAAGCAAGTAGAATGGCGTTCCACAAGAAGAGGGTCGATTTCTCCCTTTTTCGTAACACGGAGGTAATTTTCTTCTCCGAAGCGAAAGAAACATTGCTTAATCGACTCAGGAGGGTCGAAAATTTGGCGCCTGATCCAAAAAGAGAAAAAGTCAGGACAGAGTTATGTGTTGAAGGACCGGCTTCGCCAGGTGAAAGCCACGATTCTTTCCGATATCACTTCTTTTGTGAGTAGAATGGCGTTCCACAAGAAATGCGCTTTTCCTTTCAGCTCTCTCTTCAGTCGGGGAAACATTTAAAAGTGGACGGGGAAGGAAGAAGTAGAAAGCGCGATACTGGACTGACTGCAGCCATTGAAAATTTCGGGAAATCGACCCTCCTGATCCAACTGAAACCTTGCTTAATCGAATTATGACTCTCGCGGGAAAAGGACTTTGAGGAAAAGTCAATTGTTCTCTCTCCTGCTTTTCTTTGAGAAAAAAAAAAGACCATGTTTGACGCCTGATCCAACTGAAACCTTGCTTAATCGACTCAGGAGGTTTAGGAGGGACGTATTGATGGGTGGACGGCCATTCTACTTGCTTTAGTTCGAAAATTTGACATCGCAAGTAGAATGGGGTTCCACAAGAATAAGAAGAAGGTAAAAAGATTTAATATGCTCTTCAAATTTTGATGGTAGAATGGAACACACAGAATGACGAAAGAAGAAGCGAAGGGGCCGAATGAAGGAGAGAACTAGGAACAATTGGGGAGCTGCTGTGAATAAAAGACTAAATTCTGGAAACAAGTAGAATGGCGTTCCGTGTCAATCTTGTACTATAAAGCAGAATGAAAGAAATTTGTCGCTATGTTGACCCCATATTGACGAGACGTGTTGGGAGAGGAGAGCAGAAGCTCTCAACTGTGATCGCTACCAATCGACCTTCCTGAGCAAGTAGAATGGCGTTCCACAATAAGTTTCATTACTGAAGATATTCAGCCTCATTCGAAAAAGTTTTTTTTTTTTTCGAAAAAATAATTTTTTGAAAATTGAACAAGAAAGAAAATGAAAAATCGGAGCAATCGAGGTGAAAAGACGGAAGGAAGAACATTTGTTGTGGAACGCCATTCTACTTGCTTTAAACAACAGAAGAGGTAAAAAGAAGAGATACATTTTTCCCTTCTTAGCTTCTATCCTTTCAGGAACCTCTTTTGAAATCGACCCTCCTGAGTCGATTAAGCAAGGTTTCAGTTGGATCAGGCGTCAAATTTCGGTCAGAGAGAAAAGAGGAAAAGGAAAACGAAGAAAAGTTGAGGCCTGATCCAACTGAAATCTTGCTTCTTTGTTTATTATCCTGAAATCGACCCTACTGAGTCGATAAGTTT
Source organism: Lepisma saccharinum (assembly GCA_022664845.1). NCBI lineage: Eukaryota > Metazoa > Arthropoda > Insecta > Zygentoma > Lepismatidae > Lepisma > Lepisma saccharinum. The sequence continues at coordinate 47,398 of JAGDQP010006204.1, read as the reverse complement.
CAGTTGGATCAGGCAAAAATCAGGTTCCACAAGAAATGCGCCATTTGTTGTGGAACGCCTTTTCCTTTCCCGAACAAGAAAAGAATTTTACTAAAAACATTTCTTGTGGAACGCCATTCTACTTGCTTTAGTTCTTCTTTGGAACTTGTAGGAGGAAGTGGCAAAATTTTCGAACTTGGAAAAAAACTGATTTTTATGCAGATGAAACAGGAAGCTTCTGGTTTAGTTACACTTCACACTCTCTCATACTAAAATAAATGTATAAAGGAAAAAGAAAGAAGCTGAGTTGTGGAACGCCATTCTACTTGCTTTAGTTCGATAATTTGACCCCTGATCCAACTGAAACCTTGCTTGTTAGAAGAAAGCAGAAAGAAGAAGTTCTAATTTTCCAATAAATATCAATTTAACGTCATGAAATCGACCCTCCTGAGTCGATTAAACAAGAATCAGGTTTTTTCCAAGTTCTAATCGATGGAGCGTGGTATTAAGTAAGGTTTCAGTTGGGTCCTTCTTCTACTTTTGCCTCTTCATATTTTGAAGGTGTCATTTGGATCATTGCATGGGGGGAACCCTTTCTACTTATATCCAGGCAAGGGCGCCGATCCCGGGGGGCTTTTGGGGCGTGCGCTTTAAATATATAGCCTCACGATCTTGTGTAAACAACTTTCTGTTTCTCGCTCTTTTTTTTCCACTTAATTGTTTTGCTTGATCCAAATGAAACCTTGCTTAATCGACTCAGGAGGGTCGACCCAGTTTTCGTGTTTAGTTTTGTATAATTCTTTCCTTTCTTCTTGTATTTTTTCCAAATCGACTCAGGAGGGTCGATTTCATGAAGATTCGTAAAACACGTTATCTGAAAAACCAGAAGAGCTAGAGAAAGTTTAATCGACTCAGGAGGGTCGGTTCGAAAATTTGACGCCTGATCCAACTGAAACCTTGCTTAATCGACTCAGGAGGGTCGTCAGGATAGGGGAAGAGAAAGGATTCGGGAAGGTGTCTGAGATATGCCAGGTCTTTGGTGAGGGTGTCGTGACTACGTTTGACGCCTGATCCAACTGGGTTAATGATGTTGGCCGCCATTCTACTTGCTTTAGTTCGAAAATTTGACGTCTGATCCAACTGAAAACGGGTGTCCCTCCCCCCCAGGGGAGCAAGAATTCGACGCTGGGGAACGCTGTGTACATTTTATTTTAAATCAAGAGTAGGAGGATATGCGCTTTACATACATTTAAAAAAAAAATGATTTTTATTTTATGAAAGCTAGAGGAGAAAAGCAACAACAAGTAAGTTTAGTGTATCTGGATTGTTATTGCAAATAAAATGCTTTAAGGATGTTTATTTAGGAGGGTCGATTTCGTGAAGATGCGTGTATCGACCCTCCCGATTTTTACTGCGCATCTTCATGAAATCGACCCAGTCTCCTCTCCCTCTCGGAGGATGAAAAAGGCGTTGGTGACTCTTCCCTCCAACTTCATGAAATCGACCTGATTTTTACTGCGATATATATATATATATATATATATATATATAAGGTAAATTTTAGACAAATGAAGGAGAAAAAAGGATTACTTACAGCTTACTAACGCACTAGATCACACATATTCACATGTACACACAAAAAAGTCACTATATTTCGTGTATTCACACTTTTTCAAGTAGAGAGGAAGACAGCGAAGTTCACGTGTTCACAAAGTACAAGTTTGAAGAGACAGTGGCGACACGTAGCGGACAAAACATCAAAACTGGAGAACAACTGACTGCTGTTGCGCGTAGATATCCCGAACTTGAAATAATAATAACTGTATAGCGTGTAAGTACAAGGTGGGATCGAGGGTCGAAGTTTGTTGAAAATGCAGAGGAAAAGGGGAGCTTAGAGTTATTGAAGGTTAAGGCCAGGTTTTATTTTCGCGCTCAAACCGTGAATAAAGGCATTCTCCCACAGACGGCGTGTTGAGGTGCTGGTCGTAGGGGTAAAATTTGGATTATGGCAACCAAGAAAGATAGATCAAAATTGGTATTGTGGAACTCGGTGTGCAAGGAAACTGGGGCATCCGGTTTGTTGATAGTACAGAAGTGACGATGGTTATTAATTCGAATGTTAAGAGCACAACTTGTTTCCCCCACATAAAAGGCTTCACAAAACTTGCAGGTTAGGATGTATATAACATTAGGGGTGTGGCATGTACCCTTGGGATTGAGGGTGTTCCGACCATTAGCAGTATTGATAGTAATTGTGGGAGAAGTGATGAAAATCGAGCAGACCTTACATCTGGGTCTCTGGCATGTCTGGGCGCCGGTTTGGTGTGGTGGTAAGGAGGGATTCGTACGGACCAAGATGTTTCTAAGATTAGGTGGATGTTGAAAAACTAATCTAGGTTTGGTGAGGAATACTGATCTTGTGTCTGGGTCAGTTTGGAGAATGTGGAAATTAGAGTGTAGGATTTGTTTGACCTTGGTTAGTTTAGGATGGAACTGGGTGATTAGAGCCGGTGGGTTGGATTTTTAAGTGGGTTTAGTGTGTGAGGATGCACGGCGGATCTGTTTGGTTACAAGGGTAGCCTCGGTTGACTAGAGCCTCCTGGAGGCGTTGGTTCTAAGTTTCAGCAGCAAAGATGGTGGAATTCAGGCGTTGTCCTCTGAGGGCAAGGGAGAAAGGAATCGCTTTCTTGGTGTGGTAAGGATGGGAACTTGAGTAGTGTAAATACTGCATATGGTTGGTGGGTTTTATGTGAACGGAAGTGGTCAGAGTATTGTTGTTCTACGAATATCTACGCGCTACAGCAGTCAGTTGTTCTCCAGTTTTGATGTTTTGTCCGCTACATGTCGCCACTGTCTCTTCAAACTTGTACTTTGTGAACACGTGAACTTTGATGTCTTCCTCTCTACTTGAAAAAGTGTGAATACACGAAATATAGTGACTTTTTTTGTGTGTACATGTGAATGTGTGTGATCTAGTGCGTTAGTAAGCGGTAAGTAATCGTTTTTTCTCCTTCACTTGTCTAAAATTTACCTTAAATTGCCTTCCCGGCTTTCCTTTGTACTAGTTATATGTGTACGTGACGACCTCCGCATATTTCTGACAAATTTTTTTTTTTTTTAATGCATAAAGCGACCGTATATATATATATAAGTTATATACCTTTTCTTAGACAATTCGTACCAAAAAGTAAAAATATCAAATCTCAAGCACGATTTATATATAGATGTCCATTGATCAGTGCAACACTGTTAATTTATATTAGCAAAGGATTGCATCCCAAATGAAAATTTCAAAATCAGGAAGAAATGATGGATGTTTTTAAGGAACGTCTGGTGTACCAAGTAGGGTTTTCGTTTCAAAGTTATGTGAAAAATGACGACCTTGCAAATATTTTATATATATATATATATATATATATATATATACACACACATCCATATATCCTGATCCAAATGAAACCTTTATCAATCGACTCAAGAGGGTCGACGAAAAATTTTAAAATAAAAAAGATTAAAGTCTCCACAAGAAATTCACTTTAAATGATGATTCATATTCAAATTCAGGTTTTTATCTGGTAGTCAATTGATCAAGGTTTTATTTGGATCAGGCGTAGAGGTGAGCTCCTGCGTAGCCTAGTCGGTAGCGCGCTCGACTTCAGTGCGAGCGGTCCCGGGTTCGATTCCCGGTGGGGGCTAAAAAATTTCGGTGTTGACCCAGCATCGTGAGGACAATTGGGGAGCTGCTGTGAATAAAATACAGTGGTGATCACAGTGAGAGCTTCGGCTCTCCTCTCCCAACCCGTCTGGTCAGCGTGGGAGCAGTAGGCCAACTCCTCCCTTCAGGGAGAGGCCTCATCCACTAGTGGATTGAATATGGCTGTGATTTATTATTTATATATAGGTAAAACCACTCTGGGTGACCACTTCTCATGATTTTTACATGGAAGAAATTATATCCCTATAAGAGCAACGTACTAAAGACCTACTATACGCGACCACCATTATTTTCTTCAAAAATACTATTTCCACACTTCCTTTGACACGACTACTTTTACACAAAAGGGCGTTACTAATTTAACCCTTTGGATATATGAGCAAGAATCAAAAAATCTCTGTAAGGTTGGAACTCTTTTACACGAATGCTACTGAATAGCTGTAAGTTGAGAATAATGTAAATGTACTCTTGTAGCAGTAACTTGTATGTTATTGAGCACAATGGCAAGTGTGACGTCATAATTATAATCAAAGATGACCAAAGAAAAACAATGTCTTTATACCTGGCAATTCCTACTCCTCAGTGCCTTTACAACAGACGTAAATTATTACATTTTAAATAATGACATTTTTCTATGCAAGGAGGGCAAATATAGTCGGTTAAAGAAGTAAGTTGGATGAGAAAGATATTCAAAACACTCCTCCAGGATTTTGGTAGCGGTCTTACTTGCGGAGCAACGAAACACGAGTTGTGAGGGATCTTAAGATCACAGTGATGATTTAATATGATTGAAGGGAGATCACAATACCTATGTTGAGCTTTTGGGTTTCTCTTGCTCTAAAATTAGCACTTTACCGACCGAAGGCTATGAACAGCACTTTACTTGCAAAAGACGTTTCGCTGGTTTAGAATCATACCGTCTACGCTTATCTTACCGTTTCAAGTGTGGCCTAATCCTGGTTCACGTGAATGAATTAGGCTTTTTTTGTTTGTTTGTTTGTTTATTCTATGTCATAAAAGAGTTAGTTCTTAAGAAATGAATAACGCTCTGTGGAGACTTGTCAACCTAATTCTGGCATGTACGCTAGTCATAAAAGACGTAGGCTGATATCAGATGAAATACTGAACTTATATTTTGTAAGCACAATGTAGGTGTAGTCAAATGATACGGACGCTTAAATATTAGACCTAATTTTTTTTTTTATCTTAATTCGTTGTTTCCGTTATGTTAAGTGATATTGAAATATAGAGGCATTATGTTTATATCTAGATCCAAAATTGTAGCATCAGTGAGCTTTAAACTGGAAATTAAGACATCATCAGATTTTTATAGTATAACTATCACATGCCGGGTTTTTTTTTTTTTTAATCTTCACTGGTTACTCTACTGCAGATTATATGCATAAAACTGATAACATTTGGTGAATCAGCTTGATCAAATTTTCGGTAGGTTAACAACAAAAGAATATACATCAAAAGTTGTAAAAAGTGTATCATAAATATCCAACTTTTATTTTTTCCATAACCGATGTTAATTTTATCTTTGTGTATAGTTCCTATTTTTCAATCTTGTATTTCAAAATGTATCTATTTTTTTCAACGTTTCTATCAGCATATATATATATATATGAGCTCCTGCGTAGCCTAGTCGGTAGCGCGCTCGACTTCAGTGCAAGCGGTCCCGGGTTCGATTCCCGGTGGGGCTAAAAAATTTCGGTTTAAGGTGTTGATCCAGCATCGTGAGGACAATTGGGGAGCTGCTGTGAATAAAAGATAGTAGCGATCATAGTGAGAGCTTGGGCTCTCCCAACCCGTCTGGTCAGCGTGGGAGCAGTAGACCAACTCCTTCCTTCGGGGAGAGGCCTCATCCAATAGTGGATTGAATATGGCTGTGATTTATTATATATATATATATACTAACACAAAGGAAAGCCAGAAGGGAAATTTAAGGTAAATTTATGACAAAAAGGAAGGAATTTACAGCTTATTTGTTGCATATGAGAAGATTGAGAACACACACAAGCACTGTGTAATTAACATACTTCTTCAGTGTTTCGGACTTTGAAAGTCCTTATTCTTGATGCGAGAGGAAATGACGGACACGTGTAGATTGAATAAAAGACTAAGACGATAGACGGCGCCACGTAGCGGACGACGCATCAGGCTTAGAGAACTATTGGCTGCTGTATAACGTGTTGATTTCATGAGCTTGGAACAACTGACAACTGTACAGCGTGTAAGTTCGGGGTGGGATTACGGAAGGAATTGTGTTGAAAATGCAGAGCAAACGGGAGGGTTTAGTTATTGAGGGTTAAGGCCAGGTTTCATTTTCGCACTCAAACCATGAATAAAGGCACCCTTCCACAAGACGGTGTGTTGAGATGCTGGTCGGAGAGGACAAAAGGTGTATTATGGCAAAAGATAGATCAAAATTGGTGTTGTGAAACTCGGTGTGTAAGAAAACAGGGGTTTGTTTGTAGTGCAAAACTTACGATGGTTATTAATACGAATGTTCAGAGCTCTCTACGACCAGCACCTCAACTGTCGTCTGTGGAAGAGTGCTTTTATTCATGGTTTGAGTGCAAAAATAAAACCTGGCCTTAACCTTCAATAACAAAATTTCCCGTTTGTACTGCATTTTCAACACATTTCCTTCCACGATCCCATCCCGAACTTACAACACGCTATTCAGTTGCCAATTGTTCCAAGCTCCTGAAATTTACGCGCGATACGGCAGTCAATTTTCTCCAAGCTTGATGCGTCATTTGCTACGTGGTGCCACTGTTGTCTTAGTCTTTATTCAATCTGCACGTGTTCGTCTTTTCTTCTACAACCAATACGGACTTAACAGCCCGAAATACAGAAGTCACATGTGTATATTTGTGTGTGTTTGTCCTAATATGCAACAAATAAGCTGTAAGTAAATTCCTTAATTTTTATAATAAATTTACGTTCCGGCTTTCCTTTGTTATATATATAAGCTCCTGCGTAGCCTAGTCAGTAGCGCGCTCGACTTCAGTGCGAACGGTCTCGGGTTCGATTCCCGGTGGGGGCTCAACATTTCGGTGTTGACCCAGCATCGTGAGGAAAATTGGGGAGCTGCTGTGAATAAAAGACAGTGGCGATCACAGTGAGAGCTTCGGCTCTCCTCCCCCAACCCGTCTGGTCAGCGTGAGAGCAGTAGACCAACTCCTTCCTTCAGGGAGAGGTCTCATCCACTAGTGGACTGAATATGGCTGTGATTTATATATATATAATGTCACTATATGAATTGTAGTGATATCTAGCGGCCGCTATGTAAATTAAACATGATAGCTACCCGCATTTCCTCACTGTCATTCTCAAAAGATGTACCCAGTCAGTGTCCGTTCATTGGATCCACTATCTTTCTCTTTGGGAAACGAAAAAAAAAAATCTTCTTCTTTGATATCTGATAGCAGAGTTTTCCCTACACCCCCCTAAATTTCAACGTACACCCCACAAGAAAAACTAAAGCCTGGCCTCTTTATGTGCACAGCCGACAAGCTCTTTTAAGCATGCAAACAATTAATACAGAAAGAATGGACGATTGATTCCGCCAAGTCATATTCAGTAAGCACGACGTCGTCTTCTGTATGTTTCACAGTGTTGAGCGTAGCTTGGAGTCCGGACCTCCCATTCACACTTGCTAACAGGTACTCATATCTAAGACTGTTACTCTTACGTCTGTTGTCTCATTGGGGAGTGACGAGTCTCCCATGTGGTTTCTCTGTGTGGCTGTCACTTTACCGTACTTGCTCACTATCTAGAACCTTTTTTTAATTAAATATGTTTTCGTATGTGACGGGGTTTATACATTATCTGTACACTTCCTGTCAAGTGTCAGTTTACTATATAAAATAATAGGTCTTAATCTGTTATGTGTACATTTTTCACTAGGTAGGTTCCTATGGACTCTATTAGAGGATTCCAGTTTTCCTTTAAACCCTAGTTCCAGATCAATTCGTTTCCTTGATTGGTCCTAGAATTTATATTATTTTTCTATTATTTCCCGCAGTTTTCGAATATTTTAATTTTGAGGTCATCCTTCGGCTTCTATTTGAGCTCTTTGCCCCTTGACTTTTGGTACATTAATTGTGACTTCCTCGTTTTTCTTTTTGGTTCTAAGGTTGGCTTATTATTCTAACGGTTTCTTTGATGGAGTCCACCTTCTCACAATTCTGTAATACAATCCTTCATTTGATTAGCTTAATGGTTTTCATCACCTATTTTCTCTACTTGTCTTTTATCTGCTGAGTATGCTTTGAGGTTTTGGTTAACAAAACGGCCGGTTTCATGTTTGTCAGTGACAGTTCTTTCTTTCCTACTTATGTGTTTAGGCGTACTGTTAAGACAATTCCACTTTGATGAGTTCTTTCATGGTTAAATCTTGTACATCGTCAATTATTTTGTGTGAAGGATACGGTAAGGTACTGTTTCAACTCTTTGGGTCTCTTATAAGAGATTAGCCTGGGTCTTGTGGCATCCGCACCCACCAGTTTTGGTGCCTTGTTCAACTCAACCAAATTGGCTAGTAGCTTGGCGAACTTGGTTGGTGCCTTGGTGAACTGAAACAAATTCAAGTCAGGTTCTGGAGTCTCATTAACAAGGGAAGTATCCGAGTGGGCACTCGCAAATGGAAAATGTATGAAGTGCATTTTATAGAGTAGTTAATGTAACGTAAATATAAATAAAGAAACACTTTTTTTTTTTTTTTTTTCAGAAAGAAAGAACTGTCTTGAAAACGTGAGGGTAGAATGCAATTAACGTAGAACAAGTAGTGGAGTTTTGCCTGAACTCCAAACAATAATGATATTTATACTTGAGAAATTTTCAACGCAATTCTTACATATTGTCGAACGAGAGAAAGGTGGGTTATACAAAGTCTGGTTACGAGCGAATGTGGGTTACACAAAGTCTGGTTTGGTTACATTATTTTTCTTTATACAGACGTACATCGCGTATCAAAACACGCGAGCATAAAAATCATTATTATTTGGAGTTCAGGCAGTACATTGTGTTATACTCTCACTTTTTCAAGTTAACATTTTGTATAACTTCTTCTTTTCTGTAAAAAACAAAGGTTTCTTTACTGATATTTACGTTAAATTAATTACTCTATATTAAAATGCACCGCATACATTTTTCATTTACGAGTGCCCACTCGGATACTTCCTATGTAAGGATCATCTATCTCGTATTCCTTTCCTGACTTTTAGTCCTGGATAGGGTGTATAACAGCTTGCGCATTGTTCTGAAGTGTTCTTCCAGGCCACCTATCAAGCTATAATTTGGCCAAGAGGAACCAACTTCACCCCTGATGGCTTGCTGGGGAATCGCATTGGAGTCGACCTTGTTATTTCGCTTCTCTCTTCACTGTTTCCTTGTTGTCCAACCTCCATGTTCTGCAAGTATCCAAGGCGTTGTTCAGATCCAGTAGGTCCATGGAGAGTTTTTCTTCAAGCGTGTCCAAATTGTACTAAAATACAGATTTTACATGATCACTTCATAAACAAGGTTTGGTTTTGTACTTAGAAGTATAATTGTATAGAACCGCCGTTTTCAGTAATATCAATGGTATGAAGAATTCCATATTTTCAGAAATTGTTTCAGGTACCCTGGTAGAGAACCACAACTATTTCGAACAACTGGACTCTTCTGCCAGGGTGTATAGTATTATTATCTCTTACAGTCTCAGTGATAAACGAAATACAAGTTAGCCGCAAATGTTAGTCAGTGAACAGCCTGTTGAGGTTATTCGTAATTCTGTATTACAGACACTAGGTCATTTATATATTTTATTAAATATAATAGGCATATGATTTCAAATTAATTTATTTCACATACACTTCTTGAAAATAATCCATGTAGTAGGTGTCAGTGCCAGTTTCTTCTCAAAGTGAACAAATACGTCTGCTGTATGCAATTACCGAGTTCGCACATATGGCATGAGGGATTGGGAATGTTAAAAGGAATTTCCCTATAATGAAAATAAATATATACTTAACCTGACTTTAACTAATCCCTCTTCCCTCGCTTGAGATATGGTCCGTGTTTTTTGTAACAAAAACTTGTCGTTCATAATATAAGGTGTCACAATTAGTCTTCCTTTGCGTGGCGCCATATTCCTTGATCTTGCTCAACTCACGTGCATATTTTAGGAAATATTAACATCATTATGGATTGTCGCAATACTTCTTTGATTGCTGGTTGTTACTAGGTGTTTATAGAAGTGCCAGCGTGACTTATTTGCATCGGAAAGTGTGTGGTAAAGCGTACATACGACAAAAGCAACACAATAACTGGATGCCATATAACGAAAAAGTACATATTTTCCCATCATCATCAATTCAGCCTGAACCATAGCTGCTTAAAGGCATTAAATAACATTTGAAAATCAAAAACAAAGTCCCGATCATTACATTTACCTTTTTTTTTTTTTTTTAACAAGTTTAGCAACCCACATCTAAAGTGAATCCAAAATGTGCCTTTTCCCGTTAGAGAAAATATGACCACTTCATAACATGCAGTAATGTGTTTGGGACGCTTAGAACAAGTACGATAACGTTTTATTTACTCTGTCATGACGCACGTCATACCTTCACGAGGCACAGCCTCAGCATTCGAATTCAATTCATTCAGCTTGTACACTAGCTTACGAATAGCTGTACATTGTAGTCTATGCAGAAGAAATAAACTATGAAAGCACAACTTTGAACTCTATTTGTCTTGGTTTCTTTAATGTCCGATGTTTCACATACATAAACATTGCGAATATATTGTTAAAAAAAAAAAATACTTTCATGACCTCAAATAATATAACTTTATTCCAAGAAATTAAATTAAGCACTATCTGCTGCTCGACTGTTTGCAGTGTCTCTGACGTCATATCCTGTGTAGATTACTTACCGGACCGGGTCGTAAACATACGTATCGCGAGGTTTCTGATCACATAGTGTACGTTATACTCTTTTTTTGTCAACAAATTTCTGGTCACCCTATAACATGAACATGGAGAATTAACCAAGAGTCATGTGATTCAAATGTTTAAATGGACCCCTCCACAATATATCTTGTTTTCACTATTTCCCCACGTACATTAGTACATTTCATGGCTATAGGAATGAAGAATGTGGCATTTGGAGATGTGCCCCAAGATCTATGGGAGTTGCCAAACTGCAGTATTACTTTTTTTTTTTTAGAACTATGCTATTATTTACCAGCATTTTAATTTGATCGACAGTGTGTAAACTAGTATAACAGGCCCTCCTTGCGTAATAATGTAGTTATGTAATTCATTAACTTCTGAATTGTTTAAAAATTTAGCTGACATAGCAAGTTAATCCGGACAATTTTAAGAGATTCACAGGAGATACGAAAGCATCTTTATACATTATATAAAAGGGCGCAATCTTACAGGTCTTTTTGGGCAAGAATTTCTAACGTAAATTAACCTAACATTCTTGACCTGAAATCAGTAATGCACAGGGTGGATCAGTTCCGTACACCCTTCCAGCACGGGCGTTCAAGTTACTCTCTAGTGAATTTCCTATTCCCAAGCTATTCTAATTCCCTTGCTTGACTTTTATGCCCTACAACCCTGCACTGAAAGTTCACACAAAGAATGCATTTCCCCCAGTGCTCGAATTGTTATAGATTACGAAGAGGCGATCCTAAGACCAGTGGTTGTTGGTTAGTTAGTTTCAACATAGTACCTGTTTGGGCAAAAATACGATTTTATCCCAGGTTTGGGTGATATTCGAAATCACCAGGGATGAAATCCTCAAGCACCAGAGAAAATCCCCGTCATTTTCCCTGGCAAATCGAATACTGCATTTCCCACGAATTAACAACTTTGTTTTGTTTGTGTCATAATAAAAGCGTAGCTTCCATTCGTCCTAATTACGTAGGCGAATTGATATTAACTTACTTCGATGATTCGTTGGACAAAGTTCCTTGTGATATCTTTTATATAATTCCAGTGGAATTAGAACTTCGTGACTCACGGGTCTAAATTAACCATTGGCAATGTATTCCAAATACAATCACAAAAGATACCACTTCCATTTTCTTCGTACTCAATTTTTTCACAAACTTTTCCCATTTAGTTCCATTCCATGTCTTCTTTCTCTTCTACTGTTCCAACAGGAACGGTAATACTAACAGTACTATATTCTTTCTTCTCCTATGAGTTTCAGGTTCTGATAAGGAAGATCGCTTCTTCATGTAAGCTTGCGATCTGGATGAATAGCCAATAAAAACACGGGTTTATTGCGTGTAGGTAAGTGTAACACGTATTTCAATTGGCTATTCACCCTAATCGCACGCAAAGCAAGCAACGCAAGCTTCCAAGGAAAGGAGCTATAAATCACAGTCTTGTTACTAACTATTGTGTACACCACTCAATGAAATATATTGAAAGCTTGCACCGTTATTTAAGAATTGAATTACGTTGCATGATTACTATGGTATTGAAAGCCGCGAATGAAATGGGATGGCGACTTAAATTAAGGAAGTTGCTGAAATTACTTGTGTAAAAAACATAAATTCAAATCATTTTTCAGACTGATCCAGTAGTAATTTGAAATAATTAGTGTTCTACAGTGATACAAGTCTTTATAAAACTGGAGAAACATCAAATTTTAAATTCTAATTACGGCTATAATGTGAAATGTGTCTGTTGTGGTTAAGTGTCTGATAGAAGATAACGGACGGCTAATAAATAACTTTCTATAATATTATAATATATAGACGACTATTAATTTCAATATAAAAAATGGCAAAAGAAAAACGATTTCGCAATGGGCATGTCCATTATGAGTCGAGCCCTGGACGGGATAGTAATAATAAAGGCTATAGACTGATAGCCGCAATCCGAGAAGAAAGTTCATCATTATTAATAACAACAGTTTCTTCGTCGTTTCTGTGTTTACAAATATGGAAAACCAAACATGAAAGTACAAAGGTGTTCATTTTTATTGTTTTTTTAAAGATAATTAGTGTTACAGCATCTGTGTTTTTACAACTGTCAACCTATGTTTTTCCATTGATTTTTGTAGAATAACTACACTGGAAATGGCTCGATTTTCATGTGTAAGATATTTTACATTGTAATAGATCTCATTTTCGTACGGCCCGTTCCCATCTTGGCGAGAAGATTGTGTTCATGTTTAGTTGGGTAAGTTCATGTACATAATATATTACGCCTTAAGGTTAATACTCGAATAAGACAGCTACTCGTGTACACTGAAATTGTGACATTTTGTGTGTGTGTGATGCTCATTTATATATCTGGTGGTTCTGAGTTTATGACCTAACCTGACGAATCCTGCAAACAATAACAAAAAAAAGGGCATTACTTCCAAAGTTGGTCGGCCACCTGGTTTTCGACTAAAAGCCTGATGAAAGCTACGAAAATTTAAAAATCATCATCAGGGTGGGTTCACATTTATTATTAATAATTGCTTGCTTGGATTTTTCGTACATCTTAAATCAGTGACCATGAGAACGTGGAGGTTAGGTAAGGTTTGGTGCGGTCATGTGTATTATCAAAATATATTTTCATATGTTCATATTTATTAATAATAATTGCTTATTTGCATTTTCGTATTGCTCTTAAATTACTGATCATGGGAACGTGGAGGTTAGGTAAAGTTAGGTGCGGTCATGTGTCTTTACACTTTTTGTTCTCATACACGTCACAGTTCTTTTCGTCGGACAAAGCTTACCACTGTTTCTGCAATTTGTTGTTAGATTTATTAATCCATGACTTTGACACAGTTTCAAAGATTTTCCTCAGTATCACCGTATTGTTTCACAAGCTGTAATACTTTTAACTCACATCCAGGACAACGTTCCTGTACACCTGCAGCAATATTCACAATGTTAATTATATTATGAATGCTCGTAACTTTCCCACAATCCAATCATGCAGTAACCTTCCGCCAAATAGTTCCCTCCGCTTCCCAAATAGTTCCATGTTTATCACCGATTATACAATATAATAAACTCAACTTTCGCTCTTTTTTATATACTATTAACCACACAAACGAGCAAATTATCCATTTCTTCCCTGTAAATTTTCTAAATTTTACTAGAAACGGCCGACCAACTTTGGAAGTTAACCCAAAAAAAGAAAGAGGCGGTTAGCTCTAGTCTGGCCAGACGTCCTTTTAGGAGAACAGTCCTGATTTTTGATACTCTGTCCTTCATCATCTGAAGAAGAATGTTAATTTGTCTACCTTTTGGGGCCTGTTTAAAGGAATCACATGAATTATCTTGCATAATGGGGTGTCACTTCTGCACATGGCAGCCGGCGATAATTGTATGAAACGTAATATCAGCTATTGGTACGGTTCCCATACGTCCGGATTTAGTCCGGGGTTTCATGTTATTTCCGGAGTCGAAGTCATTCCATATGAAATCAACACATTTTTAAACAAAATTCTACTTACCCATCTCTCGGATTTGTATGATTTTTGGTTTATTTTTTGTACCCATGGAGAATTAAAAAAAAAGGGGGTTCGTTTTACTTTAACTGCATCAAGAAAGTAACGCGCTAATTGACTGGCTCCGAGAGTGAAAAATATAAAGTTACATGACCGCACCTAACCTCCACGTTCCAATGGTCTCTAATGTAAGACTAAATTCGATACAAGTGACGGCATTAGTATTCCTCCGCGTTTGGTGCAGCTAAAGTAAAATTTAACCAATAAAAAAATACTTTTTTTTTTTAGATTTTTTTTGACACTGTGGTTTTTCTTCTGTCAGTGTTTAAAAGCAACAAAAAGAGTCAAATTTTGCGTGTTTTTACAAAATTTCATATTATGATACTTATCAATGGTAAGAGAGCTCAGAGAGGGCTCATTTTAAAATTTTAAAGCTCTTGTAACAAGCTTTCGTTTAATATGTCACTTAAAAGAATTGCACAGAATTTTGTTTCCCGAAAAACGAAAGTTATCCCGCAATTTTCAAATTGTATTTTCTCTAAATCGGACATATAAAAAATGTTCTATAAATTCTTATATGTTGGTCATATTTCGTTACAGCTACCATGAAAGTTATAATTTGGATGATAATGAGATCGCGAGATAAAAAAATTTTCGTCATATGCCTGCGGAGTAAAGACGCTTATGGTACATATAAGGAATCTGAATTTTATTTGTGGCCTTTAGCGTTAGGCATTTATGGCTAAGACTGGCAAAAAAATCTTTAATTTTTCACTTACTCCTTGGTACAAGCAATAAACCAAAACACATGGAATTTGAGAAGGTGTGTTGAATTAACTTGGAATAACCCGTCGAAAAAAGTCCGGGGTTTTAGGTTATTTCAGTTACAGTCGATTACTATTTAAGCATATTAACAACATATTATTATTGTTTTTCTCTCCATATTCTAGGATTTTATGTTTGCAGTTTTCCTTTAACAAAAAGTGTACTGTAATATGCCTGTAGAGTAAATTTTGTAGCAGTAATACAGAAATAGTTTAGTAATTTGCCTGATGTTTGGTACCGGTACCGAATCACTAATGATTATGTATATCCTGAAAGTGTCTGGGGTTGGCCTCTCAAAAATATGGTAGCCCTACCTACCGGGGAAAAAAAAACCTATTAGAACGGAATGCCAATTCCCTCACTATTAACTGCCTCTGCTAAACAAGTTACTCAATTTCATTTCTCTACCTCGAACGGTGTGGAAAGTGCTTTATGGGCGGTCATTTTGAAGTCAAAAGTTAAGATGGCGACTTTTTCAAAATGTTGTAATATTTTCCTAAACTACTCTTGGTGATACACCTTTATTCCAAATTTCGTATCTCTAGTTCAAACGGTGTAAAATGGATTTTTAGGGCCCGCTATTTTGATCCAAGATAGCGTCTTTGGATACATTTTGTAATATTTTCGTAACTTACTGGTAATGATATACCGTCATGTCAAATTTCGTTTTTCTAGCTTTAGTCGTTTAGGCTGTGTATTCTTTGAAAATTTCATTTTGACACCCATTTTGGATCCAAGATGGTGGCTTTTTCAACATTTTGTAATATTTTCTTAACCTACTAGTATGATGTAGCTTCATACCAAATTTCGTTTCTCTAACTCCACCCGTTTAGTCTGTATATTCTTTGAAATTTTACATTTGGCGACCATTTTGAATCCAAGATGGCGACTTTTTTAAAATGTCGAACTTTCCCTTTATCTACATATCATCCTCCACCTTCATGCCAGATTTAATGTTTCTAGCTTAGCTTATTCCGAACACCCTAAACAATATGATGAGTCAGTGAGTGAATCAACGAGCCTAATATACGCAGATTTCAGGGATAGACCACTCAAATATGCCAAATATGCTTCAAGCTACAAATATAAAATTTTGCACACCTGCACTTGCCATATCTCCTTAACTTCCAAGATCTTTAACATTTCTTTTTGCTTACGGGGGCCTCGAAATCGCCAATTTCGCCATAAACTCTTGTTCCTGTATATCATGCTTCCGGTAGTGCTGACGTATTGTGACGCAGAACTTGGCTGCATGCACTGTCGTGCATGTTGATCATCGTCATCAGTGTTCTCCTGATGCAGCTGGTCCTTCAAGGCAAGCTAAGTCCTCTTCATTTATCCATGTCTTACTCTTACCTTTTTATTCATGGTTTCCCGCATCTTGAAAATCTTCTAGAAGTGTTTGATCGTGCTTTCGGTCCTGGATAATTCCTGATTTTTTTATGTTGGTTCTGGATGAGTATTCTTGGATATCTTTTAATTGAGATGTTTTTGAGTAAAATGTCTTTCCTTTAAGAAGTAGAGAAAAGACAGGAATAAAAGAAAAGAACAATATGACAGAATTACAGAAATCAGTTTTAATAAAGGATGCATGACAATAACTATTCGTTAGGAAGAGAAGCAAATGAGTTAGCGTAACTAGCAGAGAAGAAATTAGGTTTCAAACTTGTTAGAAAGTCGTATAATCGAAAAAGTGTTGAGCAACAAAGGGAAGAATTTAGTCAAAGAGCGTGCTCAATTGCAAAAGAAAGCACATCTGCTGCAAATGCTAATAAAAAAAGGTACCTATGCTTTGTAAACTGAATAATCATCAGTTTGATTTTAGCTGCTTTGGTTCACAGAATGTTAGCTAGAAAGAATTTATATTTCCCTTATAAGTGAGTCAACCTGTATATTCTTTCTTTGATAGAAGTGTCTGCATTTCATTCTTTTTGTATTGACAGTGTATAGTAAATAGTAAATGTTGATTTTTTTTAAAGTATACAAGAAGAACTGGGTGGATGTGAGAGGAGTTGAGAGCTGTCTTAAAAAAAAAAAATATTGAATATGTATAAGCTGTTTTCATATTTATCATAATCATTAATTTTGAGTAAGCATTTCCAGTTGTATGTTTAGGTATGCTCTTGGCAAGTGTATGGAAAATAAGTTGAATACATCTGGAAAACTCCTGGATAAACATATTACGTGGGAGCTATGTTTATCGCAACACACGGGTTTTCTTCCTTAATACTGCCAAAATTTGTGATGCGTCTTCTTCCTCTTTTCTCTTTCCCTCAACCATATCTTCAGTTGCATCCCTCAGTATACCATCTGCGCAACCAATGTTCTGAATAGTTTCTCTTTTTCCTCTTTATTGCCTCCAGATTTTTTGTCCCTCGCGTACTCTTTTCATTTCCTAACTCTTGTAGCTAGCTGATTTTTTTTATTCTTCTCCATGTCCATATTTCAAAGGCTTCCAAGTTTCTTTTTTCACTCATTCGTAGTCACATTTCTGCTCCATAGAAAATATTTAATTAATCTCTTCACCTCTTTGTTCATCTATCTGCAGAACAAATCCTTCTTGGTGAATGCCTATTTCTCTTTTTCACGTTTCATATCCGAGCAGTTATAATATGAAATACTTGCTAAATACCTGTTTTACTTTTTCTCTTCCAATCTTGATGTTCGCTATGGTTCAATTTGTTACATCCCTTTCGTTTTATTTACCTTTATTTTTATTTCATATTCCTGCAGATGTTTTATTGTTAAGAGTTGTCTCATTTTCTACAAGAAGAACGACATCATCGGAAAATGTAATGCATTTTATTTTTATTTCTCCGACCGTAACGCCTCTTTCGCTTGTGAAGAATCTGTGTAAAATCTTTTCTATATATGGGCAAAAGACAACATCCCTGTTTCACTCCTCGACCAATTGCTGTTCGTTCTGATAAGTCGTCGTCCATTCTTTGATTTAGATACAAGACCTTTATAAGTCTTCGATCTTTCCATTTCATTCAGTCTTCGACCTGAATTCTTCAATACTTGCATTAAGAGAATCCAACCAAAACTTTCCATACAAAGTCACAGAAACAAAATCACTTAATATAAAGTAGACTAATGAACGAACGCATCCGAACCTACTGTTCGCCAGTGTACTCCTGGCCCATGCTTCTCTTTAAAGTGAATCACTAATATTCATAAGTTCTTATCACTTAATACTGTCCTTTCACATTCCATGCCAACCTGCAAGACAACTCCTACTATCTCTGAAACGACCCAGATACTGTACTTGTTCTGCTTGGAAAAACTATATTGTTTTTAGAAACTTACAAAAATTATGGAAAACAAGAGAAATCCGGAAATCAGTGTCCGGAATGATTAAGCTAAAACCCTTCCACCTTTTTTCGTATCAGACGAGCTTCACAGGCTTTAAAGCATAACTTAAATTTTTAAAAAAAAGTCCACTATTGATCAATCCGTTTTTTCTTTCCAAAAGACAGAATAAATTTTCATCAACGGTGTTCTGGGGAAAATACTTGTAAATATATTATTCACCCCAGTTTCAACAAAATAGTTTCAATAAGAAATTCTCAAACGCGAGAAATGAACTGCTTCAGTTTGGTTAGATTAGGTTAGAAGGTTTGACCCATTCTAAAGAGAAACTATTATGGCAATACTTGAATTAATAATTTCGACAAATGTCTGTCAAAGCATAAAAAGAAAAACAAATTTAAAATACGTATAGTAATTTAAGTAAGTGAAGCAAGTTAAAAATTTGAGACCTCGTAATATAACCTAACTGTAGATTAGATCAGATCAATAAAATATTTAACATGACATATGATCAAGATTCTGAATTTTTAAATTTTTTCTTGTTCAAAGATCAGGAAACAGAATGCTCATTTAGATTTCATTACCCAGAGTCGACGGTTCCAGAGAGTAGATATACTGCCTGTAGAAATACTACCGGAACCGAACTTATCATAGTGTCAGGCTGATAACATGAAACGAAGGTTAACAAGAATTAACACTGCATGATTGGAATACATAAAGAATAAAGCGAGGAAGCTAGAGTTCCATGACTACTGTATTTGGCGGGCAGAATGCCCTTCTAAGAACCTAAAACTCCATCGCTTCCTTTTTTGACTATCTGCTCAAACCAAATAACTTTCTGGAAATTCACAGTCTTTAAACACTATCGACAGTACTAAACGCTTCCTTTCCACAACGTCTCTCTTTCTCCTAGCTTAATTCAGCTTCACCTTCTGTCTACCACCATTGCTGGTCCAAGAGAAATGAAGACAGCCTGCCGGTAGATTGCTACGTATGCGAATTATGCAGTCCACAGATGTGTGAATCAGGATACAGATACTTATTTCTTATTAATTTGTTCTTTAAATTTTCATATATGTCAGCAAACTAAAGCATACATTTAGGAGGTTGTTTTTTTTACATTATATTTGCAAAAATAACGGGATGATTTACACTTTAACTAATCAGAAGAGATCACTGTTAATAAAACAATGAACAAAATCAAGCATATGGAATATGCTTGTGAACTGAGTATGTAGCCTATTTGATTTTATTTATGATAGATTTGTTTCACTTTACTTTTTGCTGTTTAGTATGGTTTTGAAATGTTAATTACTGTATTTTACATACCTTTTCAGTATCATAATTACTATTGTTGAAGTTAAATAATGTGTCTTACTGCGTAGACTTATTTTGATAATATGTCGTATTTCAGCCACATTGATTATAACAATTAAAACAAATTATTATTACAGTTTCCGGTAGAATTAGAAGTCCGTGGGCATTATGTCACTACCATCAGAGAAGAAATCCAAACATCCTGCATTTTTCTACTCAACAATATGCCACATATGCAAAGCAACACCTGATACCTGCAG
Organism: Lepisma saccharinum; assembly: GCA_022664845.1. NCBI lineage: Eukaryota > Metazoa > Arthropoda > Insecta > Zygentoma > Lepismatidae > Lepisma > Lepisma saccharinum. Next base: position 27,524 of record JAGDQP010006204.1, on the reverse strand, counting down.
CACATTGAAGAGATGTGGTGGCTGTAAGATGGTTAGTTACTGTGGAATCTCTCACCAGAAGAAACACTGGAAACAACACAAGCCTTTGTGTCAGTGTATTCAATCAATGTTAAAAACTCAAAATCAGGTAACGTTATTTGATGAAGTCAATGAGTCGACAGACCCAAAGCAATGGAGAGATGTTCGGGTAAGTAAAATGGTACTTTTTGAAATTACGGTTGGAAGAAAATTGAGTACAGATGAAGAACAGATGTTTTTGTTTCCTAGGGTCTGTGGAGTGTGTAAAAATGCGAAACAAGATGAGCTTATTGACTGTCAAGAGTGTTACAGTGTTTCCTATTGTTCTGCAGAACATAGAGCAAATGATAGAGGCCATCATAATAAAGTCTGTTCCTTGCTTCGATTCTGCCTTTCCATGGATATCTATATTTACGGAGGTAACCAGTTACCGTTTGTGAATTTTCCCGCTCAGAAAACACTAAAGAAATTACCAGCAACAATGGACGAATTTATTAAGAATTACATTCTAGAAACACAAATTGGTCCTCTGATATACGATAAGAATGACCCCAAAACGCATGCCTTGTTATCTGAATACTTTACATGTTCATTGACGATACTGTATTCTTTGGAGAAGATAGCTAATATTATAGAGTGTAACAATATGGCACAGTTAACGATTCATCTTGTTGGAGCATCCGCTTTCGAGACGTCCTTGCTGAAACGATGGGAAGCGCTGTTTCATTGGATACCACATCTTAAATTTTGTTGTTTGATCTTCGTAGGCCCCAATATTGGTGAACATGTAGAGGATGATTACAACGCTTTGTGTGACGAGTGCGAAAAAGCGGGACGTAAAATGAAACATATGTACTGGAGAGCAACATATCATGAGTATGTAACAAGTAAATCATTTCAGACACCAGATTTAATTGTATCTTTTAATTGCGGCGTTCATGAATATGACGGTTCTGAAAATGATAGCTGGAAACCATCAGTTCCATTTCTAGTTAGCTGCAAAGATACACCTCTTATTGTAACATCTTACACAAAGGAGGAGGCCGAAAAGGACCTTGAGGTTATAAAACAACAAGGCCGTAACTGCAGTGTTCTTGTACGTGCTGAAAAAAATCCTTTTGGTAGTCAGAGGCCATATAGGGATTGGGCAAGCGATGAAAGTGCTGGTGTCTTTTTCCAAAACAACTATTTGTCTATTTTAAAATCTATGTAATTTGTTTCTTTTTGAAAGACACGCAATGAGCGCCTCGTATAAACATTCAATTGGTAGGGAGACCATTTTAATATTAATTTTGGACGACATTCTTACCTCATTTTTATATTCTCATCGTGTATTCGCTGAGTTAAAAAATCATCACATTTTAAAAGGTTTCGTATCCAAAGGGGGCTAAGCGCCAACAAAATTTTGTAAACAAGGAACGAAAACCGTTTATTACAATTTTAATGAAGTGCTTGGAGTCATACTGATTACGTAATGTAAAAGCACATCTGTTACATGAAAAATGAGCAACTGTCAGCTTACTAGACAGTGGACCATAACACCGTTATTTTGCATTGAATTAGTGTAACACAAAATTGCACTTAATGTGACTCCTTTTATTAAATGTCTCGTACATAGTTTGGAGTTACGTACTAGGTTCGTTAGTCAATCAAAATTATTTTTTATTGTGTTTTTATCGTGATTGAATATTACTTATACAGTGTGTTTTACTCGCTACTTTACCTGAATATTACTTGTACAGTGTGTTTCACTCGCTGCTTTACGCTGTATTATTGAATAGTATGAACATGTCGTAACGAAATTTAAACTGAACGTAATGTTTGAGAAAGACATCGAAAGCTGTGTTGTTAGTGTGGCGTTGGCGTGGTCAAAAGGAAGTTAAAAAGAGTTAACATATCTTCGGTGGTTTCAGACTATCCTGCCTTACTGGACTACTAGTATTTGTCAGACGAGGAATCCCTGCATCCAGAAAATAACTGTTCTGTGTGCGATGTTACAGCGACGCATTATTGGCCCCATCTTTTTCATAACAACCATCTCCACAGATAATTACGTAGAAATCTTTCACGCCTTGGTGAATCAATTGCTCAATGAAGAATTATCGATTAGATATTTCCAGGCAAAAATGGAGTGACATGCCATACTTTCCGTGCCAGCGTGACCGAAACTGATTCGTTTTTCGCTAACAGCCATTTCGAAAGAACTTTGACCTCCAGGTCTGGCGCCACTTGGTTGTTATGGTGCTATCTGAAAGGTCAAATTTACCGAAACAAATCACGATCCATCACCGCACATGGACGCCATTTTATGTAATCTATTTTCTCACACATTAAGTTAAGTCCAGTTGAAATTGAGTTACGATATCTTCAGTATTATTCAAGTTAATGACAAAATGCTGGGTAGAGTAGCAACTGAAACACCCCGTGTTATGTAATACAACAAAATGTGGTACAAAGTTAGATAGTTCAAAATAGACGTGTTATCTTCTCTTTTCTAGTTTGATGTCCGACGCAATTATTATAAAGTTTAGTGTTTATGAACAATATTCTTTTTATACATGTTTCTATTTTAGTAATGATGCCTATTTTACATTTATGTAGTAATAATAGTACATTTTAATAATATTTAGCAATTCAGTTTGTTTACAGTTACATATTTTTTAAATTGCGTCTCAACGCTTCTGTGGAATGTAACTATGTTCATATGCTATATAACCTGCCAGTGTATTGATAGCTATAACTGATATGTATATTATTATCTGTTCACGACTGACTGAGACCTGACTTTGATAGCATATTTTGTAGTATTGATTGGCCCATTATAGTTATACAATCTAATAAAAAGGCATTATGTTTCAAGCATAGGCTAAGTATGAAAGCAGGAAAGGGGAGCCAAAATGACAGTTCTACGTACTTTTAAACGAATATGGGGGTGTTTTTTACCCTAGGAAAGATGGTGCTGATGCGTTGAAACGTTTACTGAACTATAAGATTTATGTCAGATATTGAACTGATCTTTTCAATAATTACTCTTGAATAAATTTAATAAGCAAAATTATAAATAACTGTAGTATACGGGGCCATTTGAGCTGAATGTTTGAAAATCCGGAGCTCAGTTGTTGGTGAACCGATAATAATTGTATTTGATTTCTTCTCTTTAAACAAGTTCAAAATATATACAATGGTAATGATTACTTCAGCCATAAAGTGTTCATTTTATAAACTGTCAAACCCACCTTGCAAAATAATGTCACGACATAGAAAAAGATCTCTGTTCTGGTTTACAGGCATAAAAAAGAACTTTGCAGAGAACAGAAAAGGTAAACCGTGGTTATAGTGACATGATCTTAAATTTTGGTATGTACTATTATAAATCTATGGTGTAGAGGACCAACAATGTATTGAATGATCAAGGACAGTAGTGATGTTAAGAAGGGTGGGTCAGATTTTCTGAATCTGGAGAAGGTAAGGACTTGTAAAGTGATGACTTGATAGAAGCAACGTTAATATAAAAAAATGTCATCTTTTAAGTCACTTCAAATATCTAAACTGTGCTTTAGATTAAAAAAAAATTCCGTAAGTACAATAAACAAACTATTTTAAATATGAAAATGCATACAAGGCTTATTATACACATGTTTATACGTTGAATGTTGTTTTTTGTATTGAAGTAAATTTTGATTACTGTAAATCCTTGCGATGTATTTGATTTTGTATTTTTTTATACGTGTTAGTGTGTAACATTTATGTTTGTTCTTTTAATGTAACTCGACAAAGACTTAAGTAATGCTCAATATATAGTGTTCATTTGCAGTGTTCCGACAAAGAACAAAATGTAAACTATATTATTTAATTAGTACAAGATAATGATGTACAAGAAAATAGCGAAACGTATTTGTTTAAAGAAAATATGTCTAATCTCTCGCTCTCTGTAAATTGATCAAATAGTGCCATGAAAATCTGTATTTTGTTCTTTACCAAGCCGTCTTCAGTGGCATTTTGTATCACAATCTGGAATGGTACAAAATATATATAGTTTGTTTTCAGACTACAAACTGATTGTTTCTATTTAGTGTTGCAAGCAGCATTTTTTGTGTTGTAAGTCGTGGGAGGAGCTACGCAGTTGTCAGTTGCTAAGTTTGTTGTAGTTGTGTCTTCGATATTTTATATATCAGTGAGTTAGAGAACTGTATTGGTCAAATATTGATCCGCAATATGCAGCTTGAGTAACTCAATGGAATAACTCCAACTCCTAATAGGTTTGCGATAGCCTTCTATCAACGAAGACAGTTGTGACGAGTGCAATTATGATATGAATGCAGAGTTCGGAGAAATGACACATCTAAACTCAATAATAATTTCTCAGAATGTTCATAGAGGACAGAAGTGTGTATTGTTAAGAAAAGATACGTGTTAACGGCGGGATGTGATGTGCCGATATACCATTGAGCTACTCAGTTATAACCAGTAGGAGTAACTATGGATTAAATAGTTTGTGGATAATATTTTGTTAATGCATAAAGTAATTCGCGGTGGTGCTTATTATAGAGGACACCATTCTCAAATATGTTCAAATGAATGGATCAGGTGTGTGGTGTTGATGTTCAAAAAGTTTTTTTTTTTTTTCTAAGAAATGCGCGTAGTTTTTAACGATCAACGATGTGCTTACTCAGTGTTCGATTTGCCAGGGGGAGGATGCCATGGATTTTCCCTTGAGAATTCTATCCCTGGTTGTTGATTCCGAATATCACCCCAACCAGTAATAAAATCTTTGTATTTCTACACAAACAGGTACTATGTTGAAACTTACCGGCAACCACTAGTCTTAGGATCCCCCCTTCGTAATTTATAATAAATCGAACACTGTGCTTGCTGTTATAACGTAAATAAAATATTGCAAATAACAGCACAATCTTATATTAGGGTGAAAAGATTTGAGGCTTTCTTTATCTTACAAACTTTGGAGTTACTGTCACGTTGTTGATTTCTGAATTGACGAACGGATCTTAAATTATTGTTGTAATTCTTCCGTGGGTTCGAACTGCAATCTAGTTGGTTTTCTAAAGTTAACTTTTACTTCTCATAATGTTTGGGTTCTTGAAGTGGATATATTAATTTTTTTTATTGAAGATATTCATTAACAAAAAATAGTACAATAGTTTGCAGAAGCCATGTTAAAATTTACTCTTTTGTATACTATAAATGGGAAACACTTTAAATACAAAGACTTGTGAGAATAACTGTTAGAAGGTATTTTATGATTTACTCATGAGCTGTTGAAAACTATTCTTTATCAGTAAATGTTAATAATACGAATTAAACATATCCTTTCCAACAACTTAAAACACGAGAAGTAAAAACGAATCTTAAAAGATAAAAAAATTAAAGAAAAAAGAAGAAAATGCTGATATTAATGAAGAAGAGGGTTGCGTCGACCAAGGTTCTATCCCAGATCCTTTCACATGTCAGCCAGTTGCTGTACCATTTGAGCTAACAATTAATTATTTTTTTCTTTCTAATTTTTGGGGTAGTACTTGTGGTGATAATATTCCAGCAGGCGCGATTAAGAATACACTTCTACGTGTTAAGAACTCTTGAGCGTTTTTTAGTATACGTCGGGCACTCTTTTTGAAACATGGACGGTTAGCTACAACTAACTTAACCTCAGTTCGTAAATAATCTGTCTTAGATCATATTTCAATGAACAAATTCGATAAGATGTTCCAGATTCGGTTCATAAAAGGAACGCCCGACGCAAGTTAAAATAATACTTTGTTGTAATATTATGTTCGTTGGCATTTAATACAAATAGAAAATACGTTCAAAATTAATGTATACTTGTGTTCGTAAAGTACAAGCGTGATATGATGGCGTCCACTTAAAGGAGTTATAGAGCTTAACATTTACTTCATTTATTTACAGTTATTCATATTGTATCTTAACTCCAGCTGTATACACATTAAAATTATTATACATGCTTTGTTAATAAACGCTCCTCCTCCGTGTTTTCGTAACTAGTAAATATATATATTGAGGCGCCGGGTGTATATATATATATATATATATATATATATAGTTTAAAAGATGCGTTTACTAGGCAAAATTTCAATTTCTTCTTTGTTAAGGTTCGTGATTTAGCTACCTTACACCAGTACATATTGTAAGTTTGTCAAAACAGAAATCATCTGATAACCGGATTTCTGTTGGTGTTAAATATTGGGTTCCATATGCATGTGACTTCTAACGCTTGTGACTTATTTTTTTGACAAAGTATCTCATTAAAATACCCATAAACGTACCCATGAAGTAATGTAAAAAAGCATTTCGACAGTCATTTAAAAAACAAAAAAAGAAACTTGGGAGGAGTAAAGTTATTTCCGTGCTATCCAAGACCTATCTGCTGCTCTAACCGTTGGTACACAATGAACACTTGCTATGAACTCATGCATCAAGCTTTTCTACTCAATTTTCTGTCACGAGGGCCCGTAAACATTATAAATGAGAGAACAGAACTTGTCTCTCTTACGGTGATATGTTTCGAGGTAAAAACCAGAGGTAGGAGTTTATTTACAATCCCTTTGTGCTAAGAAAATATTTTTGATGAACATATTACCATACTAAATAATAACATAAAATTACTCCACCTACCTGTTTTCGTCTGCGCTAAGATTAATGGGTTTTTGCTTAAGAGCACGTGATTTTGAACCTTGCCTTTAGGTGGTTCTGGGGGCTACTACTAAAAAAAAAAAGGCCTACTGAAAGTAGTCGTCAAAGCTGCTATGTTGTGGGTAAGGGCTGGTAGGATAGTAATAAGTCAGAACATTCTTTTCGGGAACTCTACTACTCATTGGCAACTATGGATCTGCAATACTAAAGTTAACCCATAAGAATAGCATCCTACCATATAGCATAACATAGTAACTTTGACAGCGAGTCAATAGATGAATCAAACATACGTATACGAGTTCACCTTTTTATTAAAGTAATGCATGGTCGACTCTGGAAGACATGACAAATCGTAGTAAATGTCATCTTGTTAACATTGGAAGAGAAGTTCTCGAGTGAGCAGGATGAGTGCATTAATGTATTCGTAAACGAGAAAGTACAATATCTTGTGATGTCAGAATCTCTACTATATTCCCTATTCATAATCGTCGTAATTCTCTAGCGTCGATCGGGAAACTTCTTAAATAACATTCTTGTACCATAACTTTGAACATCCTTTTGTAGTATGACATTTCTATCCATTTCAGTTTCCTTAGAATTAGGGTTGATTGCTTTAAATAGCGATTTAAATCAGATTATTTTTTAAATCAAAAATAGATTTTTTTTAAAAAAGTACAAATAAAGTGCAGTAATTTTAATCATTCTGTAATTGGAATCATATGTAAGCCAAAACGAAAGTGATCGACCTAGAATTTAACGAACTATTTGATTGATTCATTTTGATTGGCGAAATTTTAGAAGAGAACGTAGGAACCCAATTCACATTATAAGTTTACAGTTTTTATTACAAATGTGTATATTTTTATAATACTTAAAATTATAAAATACTTAAAATACTCACGTATGAAAACGAACGCTCGCTTTCTGTGCGCGTGGTCACGGGTTCAAATCCCGCCGGGGTCCATTAAACGAAGTTGTTCGGAACCCATTTTATCAAAATCTAGGGCTCGTCCTTAGAAGCTCACCATTTTGTAGTTGTTTTACAAAATGGCGACACAATTGTGTAGGTGTCTGAATCAGTTAACTTCAGAAGCAATAGGAGTTTCAATATACAGTTAAGAAAATTTCATAAACTGTTCATTCTAGTAGCTACCTGAAATGTAAAGCAAAGTGGCATTCGGTAACACTGACGATTTTACTTTTGACTTAGTTCTGCAAGCAGTACATCAATCGCATTAGTCAGGTATTTCACTCTCAGGATATTTACTGCCGTACAGAGAATCGATTATTATCGAATATGGGGGTTTCGCACGCAGTGACTGCCAGCAAGTTAACCCAAACCTAGTATGATCTCTGATGAGGTCATTGCATGGTGCTATCGTTATTTGAAAAAATATGGCCTTCGTGAAGATGTGAATCTTAAGCTAAACGTGGTATGCCGTATGATATCAACACAAACAAAATTTTAAAAAATGGTCAGATTATCCTGAAAATTATATGGTGATCGACCTCTGATAAGGTGTGCATGGTGATGGACATTCGACATATGGTAATAGACTAGTAGTGCTATCTTTGTAATTCACTTAAAATTGGCTGATGGTTCCGCGGGCTATCATGGCTTTATGAATGCTCAAATTTTTAAAAACTGATTCGAGAATTGTGCATTAAAACGTAGACTGTTATTATTTGCGACATTGTCCTATACCATAGTCTTTAATTTCAAATCAACTCATTCGTAGTTAAAGATTTACAATTTCAAATTATCCGTACACCTACACTGATAGTTCAAGTTCTCCACGACCTAATCGAACTTTTGGAACCTCACTAGCGAAAACAGACAAAATGACTGCGTTCTTTGGACATGTTTCAGTGGTGTTACGTACGAGTGAGTACTGAACCCCGTAGAAATTATGTGGCTTCAAATGAAGCGGAAGGTAACATTTCAGAATCTAACAGTAAAATGAAAATCATTAGTAGAACTTAATGATACAGTGAATAGTGTTGTTGATTCTGTGAGTCCTGAATATAGGAGAAATCATATTTCTCATACAGAAAAAGTTTAGGAAAACTATCGCAGTTGCAACTCATGTTTGGTACTGCAAGTATCTATAGATTTTAATAATTCACCAACAGAGGAATCGGATTATGAGGACTAGCGGGAACTGGTTTGCAAAAATTATTGTTTTATGAGGAAAATCAAACAGATGAAAGGGGCAAAATAAGAATGAATGATTGATTCATCAAATTATTATTAACATCCTACATGAGCTGATGAACTTCTAAGGACGGGACCTACTACAGGCTTTGGTGAAGTAATATGAAAGGTATTTATTTAACTGAAAATATACATTATGAAATTAGATTAACAATAGCAACATATCATTTTTAAAACAAACAATAAACACAAAATTTATTAACAGAAGAGCACCGCCATTATCTCGTGATTGCTGTTAATAACTGTTTTTAAACAAAATACTAAGGTAACAAATTGGCAAGTAAAGATGGTATAAACACAGTGAGTAGCATATACAGCTATGAAATTTATAATAATCGAGAAAATATGGCAAGTTTTTAATCATAGCGTACATAAAAGTTGAACTCATATCTAAATCTCTGTCTAAAAAGTTCAACATCTGAAGACACGGGTTGTATTTGAGTTAAATGTAATGTCATGATAGTAACCAACTAAAAGATTTTCTACGTGCCCTATGATACATCTGATAACTGGGCTTTACAATGTATTGAACAACAGTACAGAGAAGAGGTACTTGATTACTTATCAAATTACATACACCGTGTACATAAAATAAAATGTCATTGTATTTTAAGCATTTTGCTATAAAATGATACAAGTTATCCACTTGCTTATAACTGGAACATTGATTGTCATTAATAATCTGTAATTGCCAACTTTTGTAGTATGTAGGTATAATATTGTGACTTATTTTATATTATAAATTCTGAGCGTATGGATATTCCGTAACACAATTTATATATTGCCAGAGTGCTGTTTTATAACAATGTGATTTATTAAACATTTCAACATGCTGTATACAAAATTGATTGTGAAAAGTATATTTATACCAGTTTCTTATCGTCCATTCAGTTGCGTCCTGTTCGCTAATTATCGTATAAACTATATGACGAAAAGGCTGTAATAAATCTGGTGCTAAGGCACTCCATGGTCGAGAATTCACTGGTGATTTTAATTTGGTATAATGTACGATAATTTGGTAAAATTTGTAACTTACTGTAGAAGTTGACCCTGTTATACAATAGACAAGCCGATGAATCAGTAATGACAGTTGCTTTAAAGATAATTTTTTCGGATTTAAACCACCATTTAAATCCTCATTTAAAACAAAATCTTTCCACAAGGAATTATACATGTCAGTTAAATAAGGAATAATGTAATTTTGAAATTTAATATAGAAATTTGCCGTTAAGCCATCAGATCCTGCTACTGCTTTCTGATTAAGAGTCATGATTGCCATGCGTACTTCAGCTTCATTAAAAGGCTGAATAAGTCCATCTTGATCTTGTACCGGTAATACTGGTGTATAAGGTCTTAACAGAGTCATCACCTCATTTAATGCATTATGGTCAAGGTGGAACTGAAATTTATCATTATATGCTGCATAAATGGCCGGAGCAACCTCCGTTTTTGTGAAAGATTTATTTTGTTTATTTACAAATACAGGAATAGTACGTTTGACTTGCTGTTGTTTGGCTAATAAGTATTGATGTATGTTAGGCTGTTGTTTATACCGAGTTGTCTAATTGAAGTAAGATACAAAAAATGAGTGGCCTGCTGTAAATATATTTTACGTATGATGGCTTGAAAACGGCGTATTTTATGCAAACAATTTTTTTGCACCGTATGTTGTGCAACGGCAGCGTTTAACATTTTGTGATAATAGTTTAACTGAGTTCGCCGCCTTTCAGCCTTACTTTGAACGTAGGTTTTAATGGAGTATATTATTTTCTTTTTAAGTTGACACCATTTGACAATACTACAATGCTTCTGAGACCTTCTTTGCCACTGTTGAGAATGATCCACAAACACTGTTTTAAGTAACTGAACAAAATGAGGATCATCTAAATGCGTATTATTGAATTTCCATAAGTAACTAGAACTATTATATTTTTCTTCCGGTAAATTAAAGTAGGCAGCAAGTAATGAATGATTAGACCAGGTTAATTTTTGTAGAATGATTCGTTTAACACATGGTAAGAGATGTTGATTTACTGAAATAACGTCAAGTCTACTTGAACCAGACGCATGTACAAAGGTGTGACCTTCCTCCCCTTTTCTAAGGGTGGACCATAGATCAGTCAATTCAAATCGTTGAACAAATTCCTTAAATACTCTACTAGGCGGACTTTTAGATGTGCTGTCCTGGATATATTGATACATATTAACATCACCTGTGATTAACATTGGTAAATGATGATACTGTTGTATTATATGAGCAAGATCCATTAAAAACACGTCGTGTCTCTGTGTAGTGAATTTGGTACCACTTTTAGCATAAACACCTATGATCAGGACATTATGTAAAAAAAACCTGTGATGATTCTACCACTTGGGTGCAACTGCTCCAGTTTTTTTTTTAAAGATAAACTAAAGTTTCTGACCGTGATGATTTCGCAAGCAACTTCCTCAGGGCGGATTCCAGGGCATTAAGAAAACTAATTGAATGGGGCTGGATAGGAAGAGAGGATGGTTTAAAAAGGTATGTCCTCAAGGTCTGGTCGTCCAGGGACGTCATCATTGGAAGTGATGAACGCAGGCCGGACGCGGAAAACTCTTATTTTTTTGTACCGAGAGAAACTCGTACGACTGTCTCATGAGGAAGCTAGTAGAAAACCTAGAGCTCGCTTCCTCACACACACACACACACAGCAGTAAACCAAAATTCCAAATGAACATGGCTGGACTCGAATTAGACACCAGGGGGATGAAAGTCATAGGAGCTTTCCCTAAGCAATACCTTACTGAAGTTCCTGTTTCCTAAAGTTGAAAAAGAGATTTCTCTCTATTTTCCTATCCCGGGAATGACGGGAGGTCAAACCCGCAAGAAGCTAATAGGGATCGAGGATATCAAACTGTCTCAGAAATGAAACGTTCTGGTTTGAAAACAAAATTTAAACTTTATGCCAAACTTAACTCAAATGCACAAAAACAAAAGAAAGGTCGTGAACCAACTAGACTGATTTCTTTTAGGAAACATTTGAATAATTGAATTGTTACATAAATCTTGACTAACAGGGATTCAAAATGTCAATACAAAATAGTAACCACTATAAGACATCCAATTAATGCAAGCTAATTCTTCCCCCTTTCTGTCCTCCCCCTCCTTAATGTGCTCTCAACAAAAAAAATGGAGAAAACTATTTTTACATTACCCAAGAGCAGATGGACAAAGTTAGATTCTTTTACACAACATTTCTCTTTGATTTAGTCTATCGTTTCGTTGATTATTATTTAAAGCAGCTGATGAATTCTCTGTGTAAACATACAGTGTTCGGCTTTTTCCTGTTTCTTTGTACAGATTTAAACAAAACGCAATACTTTGGATGACACCGGTTTACAAGACAAAATAGGCTTTTCTCTAAACTGGGCAATTTTGACATAACGACTTAGCTTGAAATACTATATTACAAGTTATTCCCGTTCTGAAGCACTTTGCATTGTACCACTTTAAAGTCGGGGATGAGACAGATGTGCTTGCTATTCGTTTGCCTAATGGCTTTACAATTTAGGATTTAGCTCGGAGACTACATTATCAAACACAAAATTTGGAGTTTGGGTCGCCGCTAGGATTGCCTCGAAAGAAGTAGAGAGATTGAAGAATGAGATGCTTTCCAAAGGTAAAGGCAAATTCTTTTTCATTAAAAGAATTTGCGACAGGGACGGAAAGGTGGAAGAGATAGAATTACGAGGCGTTACTTCTTCATACATAAAAAGGACAAGATTGTTGAATTGGAATTCTTAATGACCGACTGGAATTGCAACAGAATCTATCCACAGGCGAAACTGATAAAGACTTGCGTAAGTTAATTCGTCATTGCGTACTTCCTTGGAAAACATTAGACATACATGTTTATTCATTAACAAAAATCGCAAGAAAATCTATACATTAAATACTAATTTCTACGGGGGTTTGGATGGCCATTCTTATAACTTTTTCTAATGAAAACAGTCTCAGAATTCGCAACGCGTTACTGTGGTTTGAGATCTCAAGCTGCATATGCAAACAAAGAATTGTCGTGGGCATTGCCTATTCTTAAGGCGGACACTATGACACATATTATACGGTGCAATGAACCGAAAGAAAAAAGAAAAAGAACGTCTGACGCTCTTGCACGGCGTCTCTGAACTATAGATGATTCATACAAAACTCGCTAACATATAGTATACCAAAAGCTACTTGCGCAATTATACTATACATTATGCTACAATCATGAAATATAATAGTTACCTTAGGAGAATTCACTCGCATTGGTTACGAGGAGTTTGTTGTGAGCTTCAAATACACTTAATTATGCACTTGCGTATATACATCAAATTGACCAAAGAATAATTGAATAATACGAACTGTTGTATCATATTTCTCTCATGACTTGACGACCTCGGATTCTCTCCTGTCTATTGTATTTACACTTACACATATTGATTTTAAAAAGAAGGTTTAATGAAAAGAGACTGTGAGGTAAAAAGGTGACTATCTGTTATATGTTGGCAAGTTAATTTTAATTTATTTAGGGTCTCGGCTGATTTTTGGATTCGATCAGTATAAAAACAAACTAGTCAAAATACTGCTTGTCCTAACACACTCAAATTGCTTGAGACAGTTCTTGTCTTATTAGTGCTCCCCTGTGATGGAGACTAGTTCAAACAGTAAAGAAACAGCAAGATAAGTTCTTAAGCTGGCTAGTCCAATGTTCTGGCATCAGTCTCAACAATAAATTGTCGCAAATTTTAGTCGGCATGTTACTTCCGGCAAAGAAAAAAAAGGTTTGTTATGATAGTCGGAACCACTGACGGTCATTACGCAAAACGGCGGGACGAGAAATAAAAGTAAATAGTGTTTCCCTCTTGATAGATCGCAATTGATTCCATCCATCCAACACGCAGTGCTGTTAAACCTCTTAGTCTCTTGCGTCGACGAGGTAATACAAATAAGGAAATTTTGTCCTACCTTTTTGCTGCTCGGATATTTTTGGATATACACCACCTGTTTTCAGGTATCTACCTTCATTCGTCCATGCTCCTTGATGCTGCGACCGGGGTTGCCAAGAACCACCACTTCGACGGTAAGCACAACGCATTGACACCGACGTTCTTGGTTCCAGTCTTGACACCACCACTTTCAAAAGTACAGCACTGTGTTTCAAAAGTTCCAACACTTGAATCATTATGCCCATAGAAGCTAAGATTTCGGAACACATACACACGCAGAGCTTTCACGATAGTAGAGGCAGCACACACGAAGATTGACTCACACATAATGGAGAACGAGATATTCGCAAAGCAAAAAAATCAAAGTTACTTTGTACCGCACAGGTAACTTCGAGAGATGTTCGCGGTTATTCAATTCCAAAGGTTCTGAATTCGTTTCCTTCTGGGTGCCTCGTCGTTCTCCCTGGCTGTCCTCAATCTCTCTCCCTCCTTCTCTTTCAAAAATAAAAAAAAAATCGAATATGATTTGTCCTCCACTCAATTTGCATCTGTCTTGGTGTGGTCCTTTTATCTTCTTTCAGTGTCTTCCGTGGAAATCCATTAGCACCTGAAATTGCTGGTACGTGCCTCTTTTGGATTTTGCAAAGAGACATCAAGTTGTAATGCGTAATATGGCGGGCGACATTCCCCAAACATGCTTAGACATTTGGGCGCTGAAAGCGAGCCACTAAGGTTTCAATATTCGTTATCGCAGCAAGTTGATCTTTGGCAACAATGAAGTGCAATTCCTCAACAACAGAATACGGTGGTGCTAATGTACTATCACCTTTTGTTCGATTTAACCCACGGTTGCTCATTCTTCTCGCCTCCTCCATGTGTGGTCGGTTCCTCCGTTACTGGCGCACAAAGCGACTGGTTTCCACTTTGTCAGATGTCTTCCTTTTGTTTTCTTAAAAAAAAAAAAATGGTCGACCGTTTTCTCTTGTTTCACAATGAGTGTGAGCAGAAAGTAAAAGAAAGATTGCAAAACGTATTTTCTTTCTTAAACTTTGCATGCTGGAAACACATATTAAATCAACATAATTTGCATTTGAAATTCTAATTTAAAAAATAATTGGGAATGGCGCTGATTGTCACATTTATCATTTCGATATAATCTCTAAAGAACAAACCAACACCTCTAGTATCACCTGGGTTATAATTATTTATGAATTGGTAGGCCTGGCAAGGAATCGTGTCAGGTGAAGTTATTAAAATATCTACAGATAACTGTCTTGCTTGTTATTCTAAATAGCACAATTTTTTTAAACATCGTAGCAAAAGACACGTTGAAGGTGCCTATTCCAAACGTTTGTGTGTTTGACATGTGTAAGGTCAAAACAAAGACCAAGAAATATATAATGCTGGTTTGAACAATATTGCAGCAACAGAAAAAATCTAATAGAATATTAACAACAAATTAACAAAAAAATAATAACCAATTCTTAGAATGTGTTCAACACAAAATACTCTTGCACTAATTTTGACATTGGTTTGACACCAATGAATACTGTGGAAAATAGTTAGTTCTTATTGTTTGTCTTTTTAGTAACATTAGTACCTTTAAGTTTAGTTTTAACGCTGCGGGAATTAATACTGCGTGTAGCGTGAGTATGTTGCTGCCTTCCTGTAGATTCATTACTTCGATTTCCTGAATTCACTACCTGACTATTGTCACCAGTGTAAGTGGTATCTTTGACCACGTTAACCCCCTATGTGCGGCACTTCTAATTAACACCAGTGTAATCGTGTGTACATATGAGGCGGTGAGTACGATCGTCGCCATGACAATAAGATAATATTCGCCACCACACTCCTGATGTTCAGACCTCAAAGTTGCCGCCAGCGACAAAATATCACGTGACTCAATTCCCGTTTAGCTAAACACACGTGAATTACATAAATATAAAAGTTGGATACCTGAAGATCTTTGCCGTAACCACCGACGAATCTCACTAGTCTTACTAGAAGTTTAATTCAGCCAATCACTCCAACAGTTCTCCACTAGTCGCTAATGAATTAATTACCTTAAAACAAGTAATCTTCTGTCGGGTTGTTAACTATTTGTTAAAAATGAAAGGAAGCTAAATTTTCGAGATCGATCTAAATACGTTTATTTACAGTCTTAATATTTTCTAGATTATCTACATTTTGTGTCGGTTTCAGTTGTAACTAGGATGTCATGCCTAATTAATTTTAGGTGCTATAAAAAACTGATGCCTCTTTCTGATTATCCTTAACCTTCCCCTCTATTTCCTTCGCACCTTCCCTTTCCCCAGACGATATGAAGACAATAGCGGATAAGTCTCCTCCGGAAGCGATTCAAACCTACATGGTTCTTAAGGAGAATTTCTCCTCACATAAACACGATTTCCCTAATCGACTTCTAAATATTAAAGAGTTTAAAAATAAATCGCCGGTCTGTCAAAGTATCAGGTCCCCAAATAATTGCTTAAACATTTAATCATATAAAATTTCCCTTTCCGCGGAGCTTCAATCTCCAGCCAACCACTGCCAGCTGGAGCAAGGAAATGTCCTCTAATTATCGCAAGAAGATCTTGCTACAATCACTATTATTGTGTACGTGCGATT
Organism: Lepisma saccharinum; assembly: GCA_022664845.1. Lineage (NCBI taxonomy): Eukaryota > Metazoa > Arthropoda > Insecta > Zygentoma > Lepismatidae > Lepisma > Lepisma saccharinum. The sequence continues at coordinate 11,023 of JAGDQP010006204.1, read as the reverse complement.
AAACACGGATCCGTTTCTAATTGTCTCTAATTCTGCAAGCCTCACTCTCACTTCATCATTCGTCAAAAAAAAAAAAAAAAGTAAAAAAAAAACAATTGATTGCCAGTGACCATTCATCCTCTAAACCTTATTAGCTAGGATTACGGCTTGTGGCACCGCAACCTCCCGGTCGTATAATCAGAGCCTTTGAAGGGGTAAGCCGTACATGCGTATATTATACCTTTGAGCCCTTGTGAGCTACCTTGTTTTGACGGCCAATCTAAGGTTAGCTGGACCCGTCAGTACACACATATTAAATTAAACTCTTAGTAATGCATTTAATTACCACACCCACAAATAGCCTCCTACTAGTCAACTGGCCAAACATCCTTCACACTCTCGTTCTGATCTCACTCAATCTTAAGTTCTTTTAACAATTGCCTGACACGGGCGAGAAGCCAGTCACTTATTGTTTTCAGGGGTGGACAATGAATTCTTCAACATCCTTGAGGGTACTGTAACCCTTAAACAAGCACAAATTTAACTTTAATCAAAACTTTCTTCATCAAACCCTAACCTTACTAATTAAAACAACAGTTAATTAGAATTTACTTGATCAATAAGTACTCAACAAAACTTAAACAATGCAAAAACTACGAAGAAAATTACTTCACAAGGACCTTTCTCAAATAGTATATAGAAATAAATCACTCTAATTAATTTTCTGGATAATAAACCATCCACAATCAGATCCCTTCGATCCCAACAGACATCCAATGGACATCCTGATAATTTCCTTCCAGAAACAAGTTCCCCCATCAACAAATTTCAATTACCCATCTTTCGGCATCCCAAAATGTTTCCCTGGGTTGAACAAAATTTAACTCTCTCTCTCTCTCACATACGTTTGTTTCACAATAATCAAATAGCTCGGCTAGCAAATCTTTAAGTTCTTAGACACAACTCCGTTTACTTAAACAATTTCTTTGAATGGACATTAACGTTGAAAATAAATTTAAACAACACGTCTCTTAGTAAGAGACTCCAAAGAGTATATTTACCTCATACTGCTCTTTGACGATCCTGGGTCGAACCTCGAACACACCCCAACCAATTTCCGTCCACGTTCGGTTTCTATTCACTTAACACTCGTGTAGTGCTCTCTCTTAACGGCATTGCGCTCCCGGACCACTTTCCACCTTTACTTAAAACTTCATATATTTCTGTTTAGCTCTCCCGAAACATCGATCTGCATTACAAGTCCGCCACACCCGGCTACACACTTCAATGCGTATCCGTAATTGACTATCTAAGTCGGCAAATAATTCCCAAATCCAATAAATTCTCGACTTGTTCGTTCGCCAGCGGGACTCAAACCCCGCACCACTTATATGCGAGGGGAGCCTCTGCTCCCGCTCGCAGAGAGCGTTTCTCTTCGGCACTACATCTTGAACATATCACTGACCGACTGCTGAAGCGATAATGACCTTCTGTTCTCTTCTCCTCTCTTTAAACAACGAAAAACTGCCCTATTTATAACCTCCGAAGACTGCTGACTACAAAACTTGGGTGGGCTGCCGGTCTAAGAACAAAGTGATCCTTTCTCAACTAAAAACTATCTTAGGTGACCGTAAATCTACTGTTTCCTCTCGGAAACCAAATACTTGGGTGTTCGATGCACGTGTTAAAAGCGTCGTTTCTTCGATATCAGGCTAAGTCATTTCTCAACAACTAAAATATTCAAATATACAATACATAGATTCCAGTATAAATACAAACTTAGGAGAAAACCGACACAAAATAATAATAAAAAATTACATGATTACATTATACATTAACATAATAATAAAATTAGTGTTTGTCATTTTCTGACACGAAGCCTTCGTGACACTATTCTCAACCTGCTCAGTAATGACTATGTTCACTGGTGATGTTGTTGTATCATCACGGGCCATTGTACTATGTGATGCTGTAGCATGAACAGTAACGGTGCCATCACTAGTAATATCGTCAGTTGTAACACACATTACTTCCTGAGAAACCTGCACTGCAGGAACAAGCATTTGTTGTACGGATATAGGGGTATATATATGAAATATTTGCAACTATGAATTTTACTATTCACTACTGTAGTCAAATAACGTAGTAATAACCACACTAGGCGGAGAACAACGATGTTTCTCCTGCACCCATCAACCACTCACTTCACGTCAATTCACGTTCGTAGTGGGCCACCACTTCGTGCAGTGGACTACGGCGGGAATTGAACCCATGACCACGTGCACAGAAAGCGGGCACAAGAATCTCTCGACCACCCCGATGTCATTAAAAGAACAAGAAAGAAAGAAAAATGTTGCAACATTGAGGAAGGAAATTTTCACAAGTAAACCTATGGATGGTTCAGACTTTTTTTTTTCTCAAATGTGGCAGAGGAGTTAATGACATCAGGAAACGTCCGTAAAGCACTATTAAAGTGCTTCCATTCATAAAGACGGGTGCAGTGGTGAAAATCTGATTCAAAAGAATAAGTACTTATATTGTGATCTAAGTCTGAAAACTTCCGTTTGTTTGTAAAACACTTCTAGGGATGGAAAACAGATACACATTAATGGACGCTAGGTGGAAGTCTTTATCAGTTCCTGCGATAGATTTCTGCTAAAATTCTAGTCCATATTGATACATTGCATGACCCCTTTATATTAAAATAAGGTAAAACAAGATTCAAGATGGCGGCCACGACGAGCATTTCCACTAACAGATAATGCTTTTCACCCAGTATCTGTTATTTGTTTTCCATTCCTTTAAGCGTTTTACAAATAAACGGGTGTTTTCAGACTTAGATCACATTGTAAGTATTTATTCTTGTGAATCAGAGTTTTGGCCACTGTGCCTGTCTTTACGGACAAAAAGTGCTTCACGGATTCCTGGTGTCTCCTCCATTGCCAAGTTTGGTTGTAAACGCGCTCTAAACTATCCATAGATTTACTGTTCCTCCTCGTAGTTGTATTTTGATCGAATGGGGCAAGAACTTTATTTGTAACTATATCAATAGAAAAGATATGAAATTATGATACTTACGAGCTTTCACTGGCACAGTCATTTTCGTAAGAAGAGAATAGAAGATTAGGGGAAACAGTAACGAAGCGTTGCTTTGTCGAGGAAAAAGAAAAGACAGCTTCGTTAGAATTCGAGGAGTAACATACATGACAGACACAGCACACATATTCAACCATGTTTTCTGGACTGAACCCGTTTTGACATTTCTGGTTGTTAGCTCTCGATATTTCGATAAATATCCGCAAAATAGTTAGCATAGCAGTAAAGTACAGTATGGGATAGTTACGAAGATATATGTTTTGACAAGAATATGTACATTACAATATTGTTGCTTCGTAATTTAATTATATTTAATGCCCATTGAATTTTTTATATATTGTAGTGTTTGGTCTGTTGGGTGAAGTTTTTTTTTTATTTGAAATAACTATTTCAAAAGCAAATTTATTATTGCCATTAATCTTAATTACCACTTAAGCATTTTAGTGCTGGCGCGTCGCCAGCCCACAAACTGCATAGAGCAAATAATTGCATCACGAGAGCCAAAGATTATTTTATTTACTTTTTATCATTACCGTCTTTTATTATTATTTTCAGTCAGTACGTTTCGAAACTAACATGAGCTTCATGATCACATAATCAGTTTAGTTTGGTGTGCACCATATTCCTTTAGTTGTTTTAGTAAGTAATTCAAACTGGCGTGTGATATTCCCGTTTCTTACTAAGTCCATGTCTCTATTTCCTGGTCTTAGCGTGGTATGACGGGAAAACCCTAGAAAGACTTCAGTCTGGATGACAGCTTTATCTAGTGTTCATCTGTGGAACGAAAGCGAATAAAATATTAACTGTCATCGGCAGTTCAGCTTGAGCTACCTCTTAATACAAGGTTATGAAAACTCAATAGTGTGTTTCATTTTGTTACAATTTTAAGATATGTATTGGGCTGTGAGATTGGAAAAGAGGGAGAGATGTGCTGTTATGATTTTCTTTGGCAATTGATTGTCCCCTCCGTCGACTGAGCTCACTGTGTAATGAATACAGTTACATATAAACTGCTGCTCAGGGTTTGAGCGATTAAATTGTAATAACACACTGTTATCTATTGAATGTGTTGAGCTGCTTTTTTAGGATCTCATGTTATTTCAACAACACTGAGTTATTTTTAATATATCCACGCAGTATAACAATTTCAATTCAAAACAATAAGGTACAAATACGGCATGTGTCTTCATTGGTTTATTTATATTATACTGTTTCATTGCCTCAGATATGGAAGGGATTGATTACACTAGGTAAAACCAGTTTATTCTGTCTAGTAATACGTTAATTCCAGAGTAAAGGGAAATGGGAAAGCATAGTGAATAAAAAGATATAGAACAAAACAGAAGCGTTTTGACGTAGCCATATGGATGAAACCTGTTATAGTAACCGCATTGTGATCATGCGATTTGGACAGTTTGTAATGTGGTGTAAGTAGTTATGTAGAATAGACATAAACGTGAACAAATATTCTCAGGAAGTATATATATTTAATACACTTACGTGACCTAAGGATGTTACAGTCTCATTCAATATTAGATGAAAGTCGAGCTTTCTCTAAGTGCTATTATAATAAAGATAGAACAGAACAAAGCGATTGTACGATACAATAGCTTTAAAGATGTTTCTCGTGCACTCATACAGTCATGTCCAAAAGTTCCATTCTGTATAATTTAATTTGGGTGAAAATGTTAACTAATTTTTATATATATCTATTTCTCACTAGAAGGTTCAATGAAATGCACATGAACCGAAGAACTTAAATTTTTGAAATTCCAATTATCAGTAGGTAGAAACTTTTGGAGATGATTGGATGTATCGTTACAGTCGTATTATGTGTACTGTTGTAGTTAAAAATTACATTTGCTGTGAGAAATGTTCAATGTAAAACTTCCTTCTTACAGAAACTTGTAATACATTATTGTAATGTCTAGTACTAGTTGCAAGATTTATTACTGTCTATTTCGCAATAAATGTGAATATGAAGTAGTTTGAGTGTTTTCTTGCTATTCTAACTAAACAACTAAATTCATGAACAAGCAATTTTATTTCCAGTACTAACAAAGCGTTTTTATCTATGAACTTTGGGGAGGTTCGTTCATTATTGTTTTCAATAAAACAGTAGACTTCGAGAATTGTCTACTGACAAGTGAGTATATTCCTTTATACATTCACTGGCCATATTTCATGGTCTGCCCATTCCTGAGACATTTGCACAATAAGTAGGCAGAAACAATACCAGATGTCGTCATACGTAAATCGGCATGCTACTGATAAGATAGGCATTTTACAGTCAGAAAGGACACAACCTGAGCTAGTAGATTTCGGATTCTGAATGATTGTGGGTGTTAAGTGTTGGGGAATGCAGTACATGGAAAAACAACATAAATCAGTTTACTGAGTGAATGTAAGACGATTGGTTAAAAGCACGTGTAACTTTATTGTAGAAGTGATCATTTTTATGTTGGAGGTACAGGTTGTGATGTGTAAGAAAATTGGACCACTTCTACTGAAATGGACCATGTCTTTAACAGAGCGTTCGATAACAGACTTACTGTTTTTTCCCCTCATGTAGCAGATGTATTGCGGACTTAAAAATGTTCCTCCCTTGACAGTATCGTGAGTTTGGCCGGTATATGACCGGTTTCACCTGTCAACGCAGTGGCGGTGCTTGTAATGTGTGTCGCATTCGAACGACTTACAAGACCCCTTTTATGCACGAGCGTTTCTACGCGCAATCACAGAGAAGCACAAACAGCGCGTTCTGTAAAACAAGGAAAGCAAATTGATGCTTTATGCAACTGCAACCTCATTTTCTGCTGTCGCGTTCTGTAAGACTGGCGTTTGTGTTCTAGAGAACGCGAGAAGCGCAATGGATATGTTTATAAACACTCAGGTTGTTTTTTTCGTTCGGAGTGTTGCCAGGCGTTCTTAAATCCAGTCGCTCAGACGTTTCCCTATCGCATGCACAAAACGCACTGGCAACACTACGTACCTGCTTTATTCTTCTACCAGCTAATCCCGCGACATGTGATATGTGCAAAAAGAAAACAAGTCCCAGCCTGATTTCTTGTACGCGCGAAAGAAACGTCGTTCATAAAAGGGGTCTAACCGACGGGCTACAGTAGCTCAGGTGAGCTCGAACTTCAACCAGAGAGGTTCCAGAAGTGTCCACCAAGACAGTACCACGTACGTTGAGATCGGAGACCCACTAGGTTCCCATTGTTAACACAGTGGCATTGAGCACGGGGCTGCAACTTCGTCACTGGACCGTTGCTACATTAGTCTCTGTCGCAACTGTTTTGGGTCGACGGGAGAATCTCAGCACGGCGCACACAACAGAAATCCATGGCCCCTTCTTGTCAACCGACGATCTGCAACTTTTCAAGTGTTTCATGCGGCTAGTACGCGTTTGTATCCGTCCTTGCAGATAATTTGAACCCGCTAAGTGGAGTAATATTTACATTTGGTTAGATAGTAATGCAACACGATAATGGCTGTCTAGGGGTCACTGGTGAATGGTTGGAAGGGCATTCCTCAGATTTCGAGACAATGAATTGCCAATGATATAAACTCTATGGAGCACATGTGGGATGTTATTGAACTAGTCGTGTAAGCAGTAACTCCTACACGAACAATTGATGCAGATTTCCCGCTGTGTGGATGGCGATACCTCCAAGACAGGGAAGCACGCACATAGCATTAGGTATCACACAAAATCAAGCATTTATTAATATAATCTCCTGTTTTATAGTGCGCATTGGTATAGTATATTGATTCCATTAATTGATCAGAATAAAATTTGCAGAAATTGTTTATTTAAACGGCTTTGAGTTTAAAATAAGATTGTGAATATTTAGATCGTTAAATCATGTCATGTTTGTAACTGTATAGAAATGACTCGAAACACATCGGAAAACAAGCAAATCACTACAAAACTTAGATTTAACGCAAATACATCCAAACATGTGTAATCTACAGACGTTATAATAATGATATATGTAATGCATTACTCACCCTCTTGTTTTTCTTCCTTGGCTACTACTACCGTCTGTGCAAGATTTCATCATAGAAACAGCATCAAAGCAAGAATATGAACATTTCACTATCAACTCTTTAAATTTGTTGTCAAATCGAAATGAGAATTGCTACCGTGGAGATTGTTAACAATGCAAAGGATAATTATGTATACAGAATAATTGTATATTGTTCTTAATGTAATTTTCGATATTTTAATCTTAGATTTTCTGCGAAATTGCAAGTACGAAAACACAAGTCTAGAATTCTTTTCTATACGTTTAAGGGCCATTATAAACGTTTGCATGTTCTATTTATGGTTAGAAATTATTTTTTATAAATGTACGGATGCTTTATGAAAGATTGTCATCGAATCACACGGGAATATCAACCCATATGAGGAAGTATTCTCTTTCAAGCACCCTAAATGTAAGTGGTTTGGATACTGTTTCTTTTAATCCTGCTTATTCAAATTTTATCTTTTTTTTTGGAAGGGGGGGGGGATACATGTTATTGAAATTTATCATCACATTGTGTCTTCTACAGTCACAAATGTTACGAATCAACTAAATATTATCATAGACAAGCTATATAGTATCCTGGCTAAACCCAGATACCAAAATTTGAATGACTTTAAAAACCCTTCCGACAGCAAACAAAAAGCTTTTGCAGTAAACTTGCAGTGGCAAATGTGAAAGTTTACAACAAAGTTTCTAGTTACCAGTTGGACATTGGATGTTACATTGGCATCAACTTTCTGAAATATACTCTGCTCTGCCTATGCTTCCGCAAGTTCTGGTACTGATTTTTCTTAACGTTAAATGTTGAGTCAAGCCAGATGCTGATGTAGAAGAGAAACCTTTCCAGTCTTCCAGGCAGGGGACTAAAATCCGACGTCTTGTCGATTTGATCACGAAGATCTTCACAGTGTTTACTTAAAATGCGACTATTGTCATACGTTATCTAGTGGCGGAATGCTCAGAACGTGGACATGGACAATATTTCTTATGAATACCTGCTACTAAATAAAATTGGTAAGATTTATATTTAGCAGCTCACTAACTTTACAGCACAGACGAAACAAAACAAAATAATTAATAATGATGCACTAAGCGAAAGAAAAAAACATATATGAATATAACATTATGTCAGCACTGTAACTGAAGGAGCACTGATCTAACAATTGTTCTTGTGGAAACGAAATAAACTGGTAACAAAGTTGTTATCGCAAATATATGTACACAAGTTGCCAATTTTAATGGAACTCGGTCAACTTATCCGGGAAGGTTTAAAATTTCGATTTCTGGAAAGGTTTTCTTTCAAACGAAACTTGATAATATTTTGATTCTTATTTTCTATGATATTTGTAAAACTGACTAATATTTTATTTCGATCGGAATGATATAATTTTGAAAGCATCTTTTTAACATATAAAAGAACGATCAAATGATTCATATAGCCTAATGTATGCTCTTTTTATGATGTAAAACTAAAGAAAATTAAAGAACTGCTTTTTGAAACATTTTACTAAAAATGGTCAAACAATTTGCTATAAATTTGTATAAAAACATGCCATGCAACGAGGATGTGAAGCAAAAGTGTTTTAACATCTGTGTCTTCAGTTTTGAATTAAGCTGAAGAATTCATGAACGTTTCGAACTATTTAAGTTCTTCCTCGTAATTACTTGTATCCAACAGTGTTGCAAATGAAAATATTTTACTGTGGGAACGGAAGTTTTTACCCATGGAAGCTTTGAAAAGAAAAACGCTTATGCAACTGTAGATTGCTGAAAAAAAAAATGGTAAGAGGGTCGCAGAACATTTCCGTATGAGAGCTGTGGAGTGTGGATTGCAAAAGTAAACATAACAAGGGAAACAGTAAAAATTTTCCAATGGAAACTGTGAATTGGGAAAAAAAAGATAAATGGAACGCAGAAATTTGCTCGCGGAAATTGTGGATTGCAAATATATTAGATAGAGAGAAAAGGGTACTTTATAGAATACTAAGACGGCGTACACGAAGTTCACAAACACAATAGAAAAGCTTCCAGGTTTCGAAAAATGTTTTTCACATGTAGAGAAAATCGATAGAGCGCACTAATATGTTGCCACTTTTCTATTGTGTTTGTGAAGTTCGTGTACGGCTGTCTTATTATTCTATTAAGTACCTTTTCTTCTACCTTTTTACCATCATGTTTATATAATTTTCGATTTGTTTCAAGAAATACGAAGGGATGATTTCTTGCCACTTTCTTGCACATGTATATGTTTGGGGGATGAGGTGAAAGAGTTTCGTTAATTTTCCGCGGGGACGATTCAAGGCTCGGGGTTCCTGGACCTCTCCATACCAGTGAGTCAAGAGAGTAGAAGTTTCCTACCAACTATTACTCACCTGCTGCCTAGAGGAAAGCGAACTGATCGTACTGATGGATTTTGCAGAGAATTACTCGTTTGTTGTCCAAGATGCTGCTCAAGGCTTCCACTGGAAGAATTCGCAAGCCCCACTGCATCCGTTCGTCGCTTATTATGTAGATCAAGATGACGCGATGCAAATTGTCAATTGTATAATTGAGATCATCTGCAACATGATATGGTTTCCGTGCATGTGTTTATTCGGAAGTTGATTACGTTTTTGACGACTAAAGAGAAGATTACACGAATATACTACTTCAGCGACGGTTCAGCAGCGCAATACAAAGATTTCGACATTGAGGACGAATGGAATTGTTTCAACACGTGTCACGGCAAATCACCATGTTATGGAGTTGGCGGCACAACTAAACGTTTGACTGCTCGAGCCAACCTCCAGAGACCATTAAACTACCAAATACTGACCCCAACAGATCTGTTTAACATTTGTGATAGAAACATTCACGGAATTATATATATATATACAGATGCTTATCAGAATAATGGAAACACCTGTAGTTGGCAACACGTCAGATGTATGGGTTGGCAGTGGTGTCGTGGCGACCGCAGCGCCGGACTGCTGGTGGTGGTGTGTTAGGTCGGTCTCCATACTACGTCAGGCGTCGTGGAACAGGAGTGTGCAGTGGCTGCAGCAGACGGAGGTAGTGTAAAATGGGAGACCTCTCAGAGTTTCAAAGAGGGCAAATTGTTGGTACGCGCTTATGTGGAGTGAGTGTGACGGCAGTGGCTAGTGTGTTAGGTGTGTCGCCAGGGACAGTGTCGAAGGTGATGACGGCCTACACAACACACGGGAAAACCACATCGGGGAAGCGGAACAGTGGGCGGAAGAAAAGCATCAGTGACAGGGCACGCCGGGTATTAAAGCGCATTGTCACGCGGAACCGTCGTGCCACTGCGGCGCAAGTGACGGAGGAACTCAATCAGCACGTCCCCCAACCTGTTTCGACAATCGCAGTCCGCCGCGAATTACATGACATGAACTTACGGGGTCGTGTTGCACGGGCCAAACCTCTCATCAGGGACCAGAACGCTTTAGCACGCCGCAAATGGTGCCGCGACCATGCAACTTGACCGTTGACGACTGGAAACGTGTGGTATGGTCGGATGAGTCACCATTCACCCTATTCCAAACCACGGGCCGTGTTTATGTGTGAAGAACGCCCAAAGAAGCGTATGATCTGCAGTGTCTCCGCCCAACTGTGAAACATGGCGGCGGCACGGTGATGCTGTGGGCCGCAATATCATGGTTTTCATTGGGTCCTGTGGTCACACTTCGCGGACGCATCACTGCCAACGATTATGTCGCAATTTTAGGAGACCACTTGCATTCTATGGTCCGGATGTTGTTCCCGGACAATGACGCCATATTCCAGGATGATAATGCACCCATTCACACAGCTGGAGTTGTTGCAGCGTGGTTTGAGGAACATCGGGATGAAGTTCAACACCTCCCCTGGCCCGCCCAATCCCCAGATCTCAACATAATTGAACATCTGTGGTCCAT